>PVJO010012480.1:0-55283 GCA_004026905.1 Hystrix cristata
AAATACTTGTCCTCACTTAGAACGTATTTATCCCATCCTTCCTACCACAGAATACTTTTGGGAATCCTCTTATGTCTTTAGTTGGATGTTGTGGCTGCCTTAAAGTTCTGAATCCACTCAAAATATTTACCATATGTGCTCATTTTCACTTGGGGGACCTGCAAGTCATGTGCTGCCAGCACCAGTAAACAGAGAGTAGAAGGACACATTGTAATGTTTTCACAGGCCTGCCTTCCCCTGGTTCACTCACTGATTTTTAAAATTTTAGTTTCTTGGTACATAATGTTTACATTCCCTGTGGGAAGTTGGTATATGTACATAACACATTTTAATTTCTTTTTTCATCCTCTTTCCTTTCCCTCCCTCTCCCTTCCACCCATCCCTTAATCTCCTTCCTTTTTTTGTACATATTGCCAGTACATAGTGCTTACATTCCTTGCGTGGAATTGGTACATGCACAAAACACATCCTAATTCCTTTCTTTATCCCTTATTACTCCCCCTTACCCTGCTCCCTCCATCTCTTGATTCCCTTCTGAAAACAATCTCTCTCCCTACTTCCTACTATCTAGCTTTTATTTTGCTCTCTATTTTTACTCTGTGTTTCTCATATAGTCCAAACAATATGATATTTAAGATTGTCACATTTATTTCACTTAACGTTATGGATTCAAAATGCATCCATTTTCCTATAAATGACTCAAGAGAGTAGTATTCTGGGGTGTGTAAATACCACATTTACTTTATCCATTCATCTGTTAATAGACATTTAGGGTGCTTTCAAGATCTAGCTATATGAATTGTGCTCCTATCGCCAGGGAAATACATACATCTCTGTAATATGATGTCTAATTCTTTTGGGAAAATACCTAGAAGAGGAATAGCTGGGTCAAATGGAGTTTCTAGTTTTAGTTTTTTTGGGGAATCTCTGTACTGATTTACCACCAACAGTGTAGAAGGGTTTCTTTTTCTCTGCAGCCTCTCTAGCATTTGTTATTATTTGATTTCTTGATGATGGTCATTCCTTCTGGGGTAAAATAGAATCTCAATGTTGTTTTCATTTGCATTTCTCTAATTGTCAGCAATATTGAGCATGCCTTCATATATTTATTGACAAGTTTTGTATTTCTTCTATGACGTATCTATTCATTTCACTTGCCCATTTTTTGATTGGGTCTTTTATTTTGGAAGAATCTAATTTTTTTAAGTTCTTTATGTATTCTAGATATGAGTCCTCTGAGGAATCACTGGCAAAATTTTTCTCCATTTTGTAGATTTTTGATTTAATATGATCCCATTTGTCGATTCTTAAAACTATTTACTGGGCAACTAGGGTTCTAGTCAGAAGGTCCTCGCCTATGCCTGTGACTTCAAGAGTTTTACTTACCTTTGCTTACAGCAGGTTAAATGTTTCTGGTTAACTTTTAATTCTTTGATCCATTTTGATTTTTCTTTAGTACATGTGAGAGATAGGGGTCTACATTCAACCTTCTGCATATGGATAGCCAGTGTTCCCAACACCATTTATTAAAGCTATCTTTCTTCCAGTGTGTGTTTTTCACCCTTTCGTCAAATAGTTAAATGTATTTGGAGTTGTTTCTGCACCTCTGTTCTGTTCCATTGAGCCTCATGTCTGTATTTGTGCCAGTACCGTGCAGCTATTATCACAGTAACTTTGTGATATAACTTCTGGTCCTGGATTGCATTCACCAAAATTTTTTATCACACCTTGTAAAGATACTCATGAAAAAGACTGCTTTAGAAAGTGGTAAGAATGATAGAATAAGTGCGTTCTAAGTGACAGGAAGTATTTTGAAGGGGGATTCATGGTAATATGTCTTAGTGTTAATACCTTTATTTTGACATACACCATACATTTTGATTAAACCTCATATATTAAAGAAAGATGAATACAAATACCTGAGTACACTGGAAAAATGCCATAGGCAAATAAATCCAAATGTTACGAGTGTTCATGAAATCTGGAAGGATGTGGCAAGGCTTCCTGAAGTGATTATTTTTCGGCTTGTGCATTTTTAGAGATAGATGGGTTTAAAGGCATTCGGGAAAGATGGTCAAGAAGAATATGCCCTTTGGTTTTGTAACCATTATAACTCATTACATAGAAATTGTCTTAACATTCTAGAAGTTATTTGCTTGACTTTTTAAAAAAAATTACATAGTGGGATTGGCTGTGAGTTAAAGGAGTTAAAGGACATTTGGGGTGAGATCTAGCATTGCCACGTCTCCTAGAGCTCACTTCATTTGACCCAAAGTCTTTAAATCAGATATGCCCAGAAAAAGCTCAATATTTCCACCTGTGACTTTACTCCTAGGTATTCACTTACTCCTGGACATTCACTTACTCCCAGTGAATGTTACCATCATCCACTGAGGTGACCAAACTTATCTCAAGTCATTTCTTTTTGGAATCTCAGTGTCTTGAAATCTCTAAATCAGTTGATCCTCAACTCCAATACTCATTAATTTTACTATTTAAATGTCTTTTGAACCCATCTTCTTTCTGTGTCCCCTTCCACTATCAGTATTTGATTTTTAGCAACTGGATTAAGGACAGATTAATTTGGTCTAATAGGGCAGGAATAAAATTTAGACTATATTAAGTTTGGTACTAGTCACAGTTTCAGGCATCCACAGTAGTCTTGGAATATATCCTCATAGATAAGAGGACACTACTATTACTGTTTCTTCTTGGCATCCTGAGAGATGTTGAGAATGAAAAGACAACTAGGTGACTGCCCTCAGGAATTTCCCATCTGCTAGGAGGAAGGAAATCAGCCAGGTCAACCGACGATTGTGGGGCAGTACTGGGTATCTGAACAAAAGTGACCCCTGGGGACACTTGTCAGGTGCCACAAGGAGAACCCAATCAGACCATCCACTGGGTCAAAATTCTTTAGTTGTGTTGCCTTTCCTTCAGCATGAGGTACACATAACTAAGCAATGCAATTCACAGGATCCTTTTTCACCAATCCACTGTTGTCCTATGGAGTCCCACCTCTCTCTATTCTACATGTGTAACCTATCACCAAACACATAACATCCCCAATGCTCCTTGGATTTTCCTGGACTCCAAACATGTATTTTCTGTCCTAGTGATTTATTCTCTGCTCCCAACACACACAACTCCCTTCACCTCATTCCATAGTCTGTTGACAAATCCTGCTCATAATTCAAGTCTCACCTGAAGTGACTCGCCTGCAATGACAAGTCCCTGATAACCCCAGAACTCTTACAGCTCCAGGGAAGACTGTGGGGCCTCCAGGGTGGTGCTTGGCACATTGAATTGCAGCTGATATTTACTTTGTATATTACTTCTACCCAGACTCTGAGGTTTTGAAAGGAGTAGTTATGGTTTTTTTTCTCTCCAAATATCCCTGTATCTAATGTGGCGGCCAAGATAGAGGGGAGTACTAAAGGTGATGTGAATGATAATAACATCATAGGTATAGCTAGTTTTACCCATTACTATTTACTCAAGGTGAAATTAGGTGCTATACACTCATATATTTTCTGATTTAATAATACTTAAATAATAGATATACATAGGCCACTTCACAAGGGAAGAAACTGAGGCATAGAGAGATTAGTTTGTCCATGTTTTCATTGCTCAGGAGTAGTGGGTTGGGTAGTCAATGCAATAAGTACAGCTCCAGAGTAAGGCATACACCATTAACTGCTATGTGACAGTGATTTGAAAAAAAAAAAAAAAAAAAAAAAAAGCTTGATTTGTGCCGTCATTTCTATTTTACCACATTAGTCTCTATTCTATAACAAATAAACTTAGAAAACAAAATGACTTGTCTAAAGTTGCCCAGATAATAAATACATAGCCAGAACTCAAATTTCAATAAATCTTACTCCATAGTTCGTGCTAAAAGAAAGAATTCCCAATTTTTTTAATTGAAAAATGAAACAGATGATGAAACATGAAATGAAGCAATATAATCTCTATCTTTCCGTCTGATTTCAACAAGCATATTACTTTAACTTATTTTTAAAACATAACTATAAATTATGATAAAAGTCTTTTTTTTAACCTTTTAAATCACATCAGAAATTTTTGTTTGCTTTGGAGGCGCTTCGAGTGACAAAATAAAAGAAAACCTATTTTAGTTTAGTTCATGTCCAAATACGTTACACTCAATGACACTGAAAAGATTATGTTTTGAGGTAAAAAGCCAGAGGAGATTCCAGCTCACCACTCACAGGGAGTCTCTGCGGGCCAAAAGGCGGCAGAGACCAGCGCTGAAGCTTGAGGGTCCTGTCTCAGTGGCGCGCCTCTTGGCTCCATCCACCACGCGGCGGGCAGCTGATCGGCTGGGCACCCTCCGCTGGCTTCCAGGCAGCCAGATGCTCCAGGCCTGCCAGCCCGTTCTTCACCCAGCCGCAGCACTCGTCGCCCGTGTTATTTTTAATCACATCAGTCGTTTTCCCAATTCTACTTTGTGTCAAATCCAAGCTCCTAACTGTAGGTTTCAAATCTCTCTACCAATTATTCCTCCTTCCGTATAAATGGAAACATCTCTTATTGTCTGCTTTTGATACCACTTTAAAGAAGGCGCTTGTTCCGAGAATTTGTTACCTCCTTCGCTTACCTCCTGGAGATTCTCCAATATGTTGCTTTCTGCTTCCAAAACTATTCAAAATCCTTTCTGTTGGCTACTTTTCCCAAATCAATGGCCCAAGCTTTAGGATTTCTAGTCCTTTTGATATCTACTAGAGGTTAACTAAGAGAGAAAATATATTTGAGGTCAAGTTACTCACATTGTACCATGAGAACTCAGAGTTGTAGTTTTGTAAATTATTTTAACCAAACTATTATTCAGGGATATACTCATCCAAATTCCACTCATAAGAATGAAACACACTTTAATTAATTCATTATTGCACACACATGTTGAGTACCTACTGTGTACAGCCACTGCTTGGGTAAATATTTAATAGATGATAACAATTTCTTCATGTATGAGTGATCATGTGTGTTTTCTCCCCTTGAATATAGATGTTTCAATATTAATCGTAGTTTTAATAGTACATAGCTTTTCCTGGCAGTTGATGAATAATAAACTGAAAAAAATTAATTCATTTTTTATATTTCCTCTTCAAAAGAAATTATGAAAACCTTCTTTAACTATGTACAACCTGCCGCCCACACTCAGCCATCCACAGGCCCCGACTTGGTAAAGATCAAACAGGTGTTCCAACATTTTGACAAGTTTGATGCTGAAAATTATGCCAAAATCTACTGTTTTATAATAAGAACAGATGGCCACAGATGAGCATCCCTTCGCTATTGATGATGTTGAAAACAAATCTTTACCACAGAAAGGGGAGGAGATGGAATTTTTAGACATAACCATTTTCTATATGTAGAAAGCATTGTGTGCGGCACACAGGCTGTCATTGTGATTATAATGGAACGAAATCCCAATTTAAAAGCATCTTGATAAAGCACTTGACTGCCTTCCTTCACTGAGTATAGGCGCATTCCTTTCTCCACATTTGACTCACAAAATGAAAATATTTTATGTGTGATATTTATGTGAGATTCTTGGCACTGAATGATTTGATTTGTACTAGAGATACTTCGCTTTTTATGACTGATTTATGTGCTTAGCATTTTCTTTTTCACAAAGAAGATGATGGAAGAGAATGAAAGACAGACCAATCTTATCAAAATGATCTAAAAATGATTGGTTTCATTCTGACAGGTGACTTAATGTATAAATTCAGTCAACTGAGGCATGAACTTTTAGATAATTTTTAAATTAAATATTAAAAGAGAAGTTATATCAGAACCTTAGTATAGATCAGTTTAAAATATTATACTCTCCCAGTATTAATGGCATCTTGGTTTAAGAACATTTTACAATGTTGGTGTAGGACAGAAAGAGACAGATCAACTGGTTCCTTTTCTGTTTCTGAAATGCGTTCATATAAAAGGGCTCTGATTATCTCCATCTTTTTTGTATCAGTCTGTGCCACAAAAGCCTTGTTTTATAGTATTATGTGTTCGTGTTGGGGTGAGTGGGATTATACTGTGTGCTTGCCAATTGCAGTCTTGCTTATGGATTTTGGAAGCCCCCAAAGTCTAAGGCCAAACTGGCAAAATTAAGGCGGCTATCTGTTAAAAATTCTGAAATCTTTACTGTCAAGCATTTCAGAAACATTTTTGTATACTTCAATAATACTAGTATCATATGATATGTATTGTCGTATTTCAAGATGAAGCACAGATCTCCAGCTGTACTTCCAATTACACAGACATCAAGAAATGTAGGCCTGATTTCTGTCAGTTGGGGCAGTAATTATTGGCTGGCTTCTTCATTCCTTGAGTATTGAAGAGAATACACAATGAGCTCTAGGCAGAAAATTCACAAACTTGAAATCTCAGCAGAAAGTAAAACTCAAGAGCTTGAAAGGACGGTTAGAGTGAAAATATTTTAAGAAAATTTGAAGTTGGTTAAAAATTGATTTACTTTACACATTATTTTCTACCCATATTGGGTAGTTTGCTTATACACTTAAACAGGATTTTCATTTTTAAAGATGTCTACCCCTTAAATTAGAAAAGAACACTTTAGGGCTGGGGATTTAGCTCAGCGGTTAAAGTGCTTGCCTTGCAACCACAAGGACCTGAGTTCGATCCCCAGCACCAAAAAAAAAAAAGAAAAGAAAAGAAAACAACACTTTGTTATCAATCCGGAGCCTCTTGGTATATAGAGCAGTGAGAAAAAATCAGAATACTTTCTGTCTTTTGCAGTTTAATCAAAGAGATCAAGAGTGTATGAAAATATTTATATGAGAATTGAAGGTATAATTCAGACAAAAGAAATCACAAGGTGAATGTCACATGAAAGACAAATATCGAGTTTAAGGTAGATGCAATTATTCTGAACGAAAAAGTCTGGGAATTTTCTCAGATGTATTGCTGCGGGGAGTTCAAAAATTTTGCAAAGAGAGTATAGTGATTTTACATACATATAGATATATAATTTTGAATTTAAGATTTATATGTGTTATGGATTTATATTTCTTTTCTGTTTTTAATTGTTTTAATTGTACAAATGTATGGGGTATTGTGTGACAGTTCAATACAAGTACAATGTGTGACAATCATATCAGAGTAGTTAAGCTTTCCATTTCCTTAAACTTTTTATAATAATTTCTAAGAATTTTTTAGGGAGTTAGTCTACCTTCAATTTACATGAGAAGATTTTAGAGATCCATGTTTCTCATTTTTGGAGATTCTTGCAAAGAGTTCTGTCTTTTTAAAACATTGTATCAGTATATTTTCACAGGTCTTGAAGTTTACATTCATCTTAGGAGAACATGTACATAACATATGTTTATTCTTTTTTATTCTCCAGCTCCCAATCCACCTTTCACCTTCCATATCTAGACGCCCTTTCCTCATTTTCATTATTATTATTAATATTATTATTATTTCATATCCATGATGTATAATGTTTACAGTCACCGTGGGTACAGTGAGTCCCAATTTACCAACGTTCAAGTGGAGAACTTTCACGGATACAAAGGGACCTCACATTAGGAACACTCTCCGACGCAAACAGATTGAGGTATCAGCTCGCGTGCCTGCCAGACCCTGTAACAGATGTGCTGCTGTGTGCTTACTCCACAGTGTGATGGTGTGCAGTAGTACAGTGCTGCGGATGCTCGGGAGTAAGAGGAAAAGCTGTGTGATGTGGGGAGGACTGCCAGGAATTCCAAAGAAACATACATTGTATATTTGTGTTAAAGGTGTGCAAGAGTCACTTGGTTGGACTTACGAACAATTCTGGCTCACAAACATACTCCCAGAATGGAACTCCTCTGCAAGTCAGGGACTTACGTATTTAGTACATGTACTTGACACATCTTAAATCTTTTTATATCCTCTTTCCTTCTCCCCTCCCCCACCCTTGATCTCTTGAACTCCTTCCCATTTGCAAACATCAACCTCCTTGTTTCCTCTTATCAATCTATTATTTTGCTCTTTGTTTGTACTTTGCACTGCTCAAATGAAAAGAAACAATATGGTATCTGAGCTGTGGTTCTAATTTATTTCACTTGTTTTCCAGGTGTATCCATTTTCCTACAAAAGTCTTAAATTTATCCTTTTTCATAGCCATGTAGTATTCCATCACATATAGCTATCACATTTTCTTTATCCGTTCATCTGTTGATGGATATATAGGCTGTTTCCAGGATTTAGCTATGATGAATTATGCTGCTGTAAGCATTGGTATGCATGTAACACTGAAATATGATGTCTTTAGTTCTTTTGGGACAATACCCAGAAGGAAAATAGATGGGTCAAATGGAATTTCTATTTTTAGCTCTTTGAGAAATCTTCATACTGATTTCTGTAATGGTTGTATTACTTTACAGTTCTGCCACCATGTGGAAGGGTGCCTTTTTCACCACAACCACACCAGCATTTGGTTTCATTTAATTTCTTGATGATTGCCATTCTTCCTGGTGCAGATGGAGGTTTAATTTGCAATTCTCTAATGGCCAGAGATGTTGAATATTTTGTCATGTATCTATTGGTTATATTGTCTATACTGAATAGACATTTGAGAAATGTCTGTTCATTCCACTTGTCCGTTTATGATTGGGTCTTTTATTTTGGGTTTAATTATTTTAAATTCTTCATATATTCTGCATATTAGTCCTTCCTCTGAGGAATAGCTGGAAAAAAATTTTCCTGTGGATTGTCTCTTCACTATTTTGACTATTTACTTTGTTGTACAGAAGCTTTTAAATTTAATATAATACCATTTGTTGATTTTTATTTCTTGTGCAATTGGAGTTCTATTTAGAATATCCTTGCCTATATCTATGACTTTAAGAGTTTTAGCTATTTTACCTTTCAGTATTTTGTTTCTGTTATAATGTTTAGATCTTTGATCCATTTTGATTTTAGTTTAGTACGTAGTGAAAGATACGGGTCCAGTTTCAATCTTCTGCAGATGGCTAACCAGTTTTCCCAGCACCACTTGCCAATGAGACTACCTTTCCTCCAACACGATTTTGGCCACTTTGTTAAAGATCAAATAGTTGGATACGTCTGGGCATGTTTTTGCACTCTCTATTCTGTTCCTTTGATCTGTGTGTCTGTTTTTATGCCGATACCATGACCTTTTTATCACTGTAGCTTTGCTGTACAACTTGAAGTGAGGTATTATGATGCTTCCTGCTTTCTTGCCTACGATTGTTTTTACTATTCTGGATCTCTTCTGGTTACATGTGAATTTCCGGATTGTTTCTCTAGTTCTATGAGGAATGCTATTGGTATTTTCATTGAGATTGCACTAAGTCTATATATAAGTTTTGGGAATATGGCTATTTTGACTATATTGGTTCTTCCTATCCAGGAAGAGGAAATATCTTTTCATTTTCTGATGTCTTCTTCAATTTCCTCTTCCAGAGTACTGCAGTTTTCATTGTAGGGATCTTTCACTTCTTTGCTTAGGTTAATGCCTAGGTATTTAATTTTTCTTCATACTATTGTGAATAGTATTTTTTTCATAATTTCTTTCTCAGTGAATTCCTTATTGTTATACATTAATGCTACTCGTTTTATTTGTTAAAGAATCAATGAATTGAAGACCTGTTTCTTTGAAAGAATAAACAAAATAGATGAACCTTTAGCCAAACTTACCAAAAGAAATAAGAAAAATTTCACATCGATGCAATCAGAAATGAAAAAAAAATCACAATGGACACTGTCAAAATCTAAAACATAGTAACTACTATGAAAAATTGTATGCCAACAAATTGGAAAATCTTGAAGAAATTAACATATTCCAGACTCATACAAATTACCAAAACCAAACTAAGAAGACATTAAAAGTTTGAATAACAAGTGGTGAAACTGAGGCAGTAATAAAAACCCTACCAACTAAAAAAAGCCCAGAATCTGATAGGTCCACCAGTGAATTCTACAAAAGCTTTAAGGATGTTATATCACCAATATTCCTCAAACTCTCCAATGAAATTGAAAGGGAAAAAGTGCTTCCAAACTAATTTCGGAAGCCTGCATCACTCTGATCCCCAAACCAGACAGAGACCCAACTAAAAAAGAAAACTTCAGGCCAATCTCTTTAATGAATATAGGTGCAAAAATTTTCAACAAGATTTTAGCAGATGGAATGCATCGTACCATCAAAAGGATCATAGAACATGATCAACTAGGTTTCATCCCAGAGTTGCAAGTTTGGTGCAAGGTATACAAATTAATAAATGTAATATATCGCATAAACAGAAGCAAGGACAAAAATCACACAATCATATCGATAGATGCAGAAAAGCTTTTGACAAAATCCAACACCCATTAATTGTAAAAACCAAGAAGAAAATAGCTATAGAAGGACTGAATGTGATAAAAGCAATGTGTGGCAAACTAACAGACAACATCATATTAAATCGGGAGAACTTTTCTTCTCAAATTAGGAAAAAGACAAGGATGTCCATTATCACCAGTTCTATTCAGCGTAGTACTAGAAATGTTAGCCATAGCAATCAGACAAGAGAAAGAAAGAAAAGTGATACATATAGGAAAGAAGTCAAATTACCATTATTTGCAGATGACATGAGATACTACATAGACAATGCAAAGAATTTCACCGAAGTATTGTTAGAATCAATAACCAATTTCAGCAATGTAGCAGGATACAAGATTTCTGTCCTTAAAGAGTCAACTTTCTCAAGCCATGTTGAGAAGCAGAGATTTTAAGAGAATTAGCACATTTTTTTTTTTTGAAGGCTTCAGGAGAAAATTGGAAAAAAAAAATAATAGAATCATTTTGGTCGCCATTTATAAAAAAGGAAACTTGTATGTGAGGGAGGGTCAGGATGACCACCTGTTCTTTCAAGGACATTGGGGGGAAATTCTTTTAATTTAAAATGCTGCCATCACAGTGACCAGATGGTGGGCTTCTTTGCTGAATACAGCATTCTGGCCTTTTAGCCCTGCTGCATTATGCTTAAAATTTTATCCAAAAACACTTCAGGCTGTTAAAACTGCACTTCAGTTGTCAGTTATTGAAATAATTGGTCAATCCGTGAATAGTTCTGTTAATGGATTTAGGAATATTTGTTGCATTTGTTAGCTACCAAGTAACAATTTCTTGGAAGATTAGTCTGTAATAAAAGCTCAAAAAGGAACTGGCTATGAAAAAGAAACAAGGTGGAATGGATGTGCCTGCTAATCCTTTGAGGGCAGTAGGACAAAGAACTCAATGTTTACTCTAAATAACTGGAAATGACGTGGCATCTGGGTGTCACAGTTATGCATATTGATGACTGGAGTTGGGTCTTCCCAATAGCTAACTCTTCCCGAGAAGTAAAGTAGTGAATCTGCTCCCTGAGAAATAAGTTGAGTTAATGCCTAAGGCCTAAAAGTTTCTGGAAATAATGAAGTGTATTGGGAAACCAATGATTCTGTGGTCTAAAAACTCATAAACCTCTGTCTCCTTAGTGTCATGAGTTAATGTACATTTCAATATTGTCCAATTTAGAATCAAATTTGTTTTGGCTATTTAGCCAGAAAAATCTTGCTCGATACTTATAAAACCACTATACAATTAGCATACGTTCATACGCCTCTGGTGAAAAAAATAAATGAGACGCTAGAGTGGAGGAATTTCAATGAGCTCTGCCTTATTCATCCTCCCAAACAAATCCACTAAGACATCTCTTTTTAACTTTCATTTGATTTTTTTTCTTCCTCTAACTGCTCTACTGTACCTATGTGTGGATACACACACTTATCTTCGTAATGGAATTTGCTATCATTTATCTCGTACTTCGCAGTTCTCTGTGTTTCTAAGCATATTTGCTCATACAGAGATTTATGTTTATGAGTCCTTCCTGTGCTTGACTGTCTACTTGGTGTAGAGTTCTGTTAGCCTCATGATAACAGAAGGAGTGATAAGCCAGGCAAAGGCGTTGAAAGGATTCATTGTAAGTAGGAAAAGGAAAGCAAAAAGAACAGATGTTCCAGGTCTTTCGATTGTACCTTTACAGTAATTGTACACACACAAAAGGTGTATTTTTAGTCCTAGCTTACAGTGCTGTACAGTTCCTTATGTTCGGGGGGCATTCAGTAGAGAGCAGTTTCCTGCCCCACTCCTCCATCTTACCACCTGATGCCAGAGTGCTGCTTGACCTCACTGGAGTGTGCAGATCAGCTTTCCAGTGTCAGCCTAAGAATGAACACCCAGGCTGTCAGCCACGTTCCACATCTTCTGCGTGCTCCATCTATTGTATTCCTGGAAAATATGTGCAAAGGCACAAAACAAAGTCAACATGAGGAAGAGGCGAATGCGTGAGGCAAAGGAGAGCAGAGATCTTGTATTTTTTTGCCATCAGATAAAAGCAAAATACATTCATATTGATTTAGACTCCTTGGAACATAGCATCTTCTGTTCAAACTCAAATTCTGTCCAGATAATATTATGTTGAAATTAAAGTTGTCAAAAAATAGTGTTCTGTACATATTTGACTTTATTTGAGATCAAATTACATTGTTTATTGAGCATTTTGCAGGTCATCCAAAACAGTGGTAATAGCATATCCTAAATGTATAGAAAGAGTGTTTCATAAAAGGAACGAATTAACCTCAAATGATCCTTGAGGGATTCATACTTTAATCTCCTACTGACATTTCTTCTGAATTAGTTAAGACTGCTAGACCAACAATGGTTCTAATGGGAAAGATAAAGAAGACCAAATGATAGAGAGGCACAGATTTAAAGATTTAATTCAGGTTTTCCTGTTTATATCTGTTGTAAATTTAGCTAATTGGTGGTATTCAAACCGATGACAGCTCTGAGTGCTCCTGATGGGTTATGGTACTCCGTTCCCTTCCTTTATTCTATCTTAATGTGAGAAAGCACAGTGACTCTCTCTCTTGGAGAGAGGTGGGGACAATGGAGACATTGACAGCAGACATACATTGCAGATTAGTTCATGTACTCATTGTTGTCCAGGTGGATATCTTGGCAATATTTGTCATCCATTCTACTTTTCATTAATATGTTTTAAGCACAGTTGTGAAAAGAGTATTTATTCATAAAATTGCAAATGTAAATAAGCATTGTAGTTAGTCAATGGTTAAATTCCATCCTCATTCAATGTCACTTTGTATCTCAGGCCTGTAAGAAGGCTGTTGAAACTTTTATGGATTTTTTTAATTGGCTTTCATTTTGGTATTTTCTAATTATTCTGTGGTTATCCTGGTATTCACAGCAGGATACAGCTACCCTAAGATGAGAGTCTTTAAATTATGTCTGGTCTGGTTTTTTTACAATAAAGGAAAAAATGGACTTTGGGGGAAAACACACAAATATTATAAGAAGTTTTAAATCACTATGAACCAACATTTCTTCTTCCATTCAGCATCTCACAGGATATTTCTGTATAACCTGATACTGTGCACTAGGCTAACACCTTTAGGGACATCCCGAGTGTGTCTAAAGACCATGATTTGGGTGGCTAAAGGAGCTTTCATGTTCTATGTTTATTTTTTCTACTTGGCAGGAAAATGTGCATTGATTTCCTTGGTGGTAATTCTGAGACTTCAGAGGCCATCACTAAAAACTCCCTGCTTGTTAGCTATGACTTTCTTTCCTGAAACAACCATTAGTCAATGTGTCGCTGAGTAACCTAATGAAGTAGAACCTGCAAGTTTATATACTTGTGAATTCTTTACTTGCTAAAGGTCAGATGTGAACCATTATTTTTATTTGACTCACCAGATTTTATTTCACTCATTAAGAGTTCTCATACAGTTTCACAGAACCTCAAAAGCTTATAAGGTAAATTTAAATGGCTGCTGAAAGTCAGATAACTGAAAACATTTCCAGAATCCAAACATTTTTCTACCCTCCTCAATATTTGAAAACCATTAAATGGATTCAGTTACCACCCAAATACATTGAATATTTCTTCTATGTGATCATGACATTATTGAATTATTTGAGCCCCTTAATTGTTAGCAATAGACAAAACAGGAGCCCATGAGTCCAACAATGTGTTAGCACAAAGAGAGAGAGAGAGAGAGAGAGAGAGAGAAATGGACCAAGGATAAAAGACTTTGAGAACTGGTTGGAATGAAAGAGTAATTAACCTAAGTACAGCCATTTAGCCCATTGATTATTAACATAAAATAGATAAGAAAAAGAAAATTATGTACACAGAGCAGAAGATAGAGGACACTCCGTGGAGGAGGACAGGCTTTAGTTATGATTTGAAGAATGAGTGAAGTTCCACGCTAAAGGAATGGAAAGAAACTTTCCAGGTTCATGCTGTTCCTCGCGCGCATTTACCTCGTACCTGCTTAGCCAAGCCAGGCAAGACGCATGGACCATAAACCTGTGTTAAGCAGCTTCATTTTTGTCCCCTGGACATGATGCGCTCTTTCCTTTTGTAAGTTCTTTATGCGCGCTGTTCAAGCCACCTGTTTCCAGTGACCTCCCACCACTACATTAGGCCACACCACGATTCAGTGACTTAAACAAAAGTCACGTATTGCCTCTCCTGATTCTGTGGGAGTACTGGGCTTAAGGAGGTGATTCTCCTGCTTCAGGTGATGTTGGTTGGGAATGCAGTCAGCCGACAGCTCAAATAGGCTGTAATCTCTAAGGGAGCTCATTTGGATGGCTGGCAGGTGATAGCGTACCTCGCTTGAGCTCACCTGAGACTGTCAGCCAGAATGTCGCAGTCCTCATGTGGCCACACGTTGTGGTTTGAACTTCTCGAAACACCAGGGTTAGGTTCAAAGAGAAAGTTTTCCAAGCGTATGGAAGAGGAAGCTGACGGTCTCCTGTGGCCCACCCTTCGGAGTCACGTGGGATCCTCTACCACGGTGTACCACTCAAAGTGAATCACACAGCAAGCTAAGTTTGAGAAGAAAGAGTGACTAGTGGCATCAAATCTGCAGCCATCTTTAAGTGCTTTTCGGCCGGTTCTTTACACAGCTGGCCTCCACAGCTTTTAAATGCCATCTCTTTCCAAAACTCTTACCTTACCGCTCTGTGTAGTTATCCTGTCCTCATCATCACCAAATGTATTTTCTGTACTATGTCTTCCTTTTATTTTCGCTCATTGCCCATCATACATTGTGATATGCTATTATTTTGTTTGTGCTTGTTTAAATTTTATCATTAGGCACAGAGAAATTTTATCCATGATACTGCTAAAGAATAACACTTGGCACACAGTAGGCACTTATTAAATAATTGCTGACTATATTGAAAACTATACATAAGAACAGGCAGGGCTAATTCTTAGCTATTTCAATTGAAACTTTAAGCTCTATTTCAATTTGCAAAGTATCATCATGAAGACGCATTATCCATCTTTGTCATGTACTGTGGATAAGAGTGAAATGTCACTTGATGCAGGTCAGGCAACGAGAGTGGGTGTCCTAGAGGAAGTGCCACTCCACCGGGCCTCTGAAGCTCTGCAAGACACGGATGGCCAGAGAACACTTCATATGTGCCAATAAATTAAGTGAGTGTGAGGGAGCCCTGCCCCATAAAGAATAAAGGTGAGGCTAATAAACAAGTTTTCTAACATTTAATTATAGAGAGTGCTTGTGAGTGGGGCTGAAGAGACCCAACATTGTTTTGGGGCCTTTGTCACTGTGAAATTCTCCTCTCAGGAAGCACACCATAGTTTAGTGTCGCTGTGAAAACCTAGCATGGGGAGGGAGGCGTCATGAGCAATTCTTATTTACCAGCTCTTTTTCATTACAACGTCCTCCTCAATTATAAGATACCTCTATCATTAAAGCCATTTCCTCTATGAAAGAAGAAAGGGAAAGAACAAAAGGGAATACGTAATGAAAGTTCTCATATCAGGGAATGTTGAGAAATATATTAAGGATAGGTTCGACTATCTTTTTAAAATAGCCAAAAAAGATACCTAGCGATAATATGGCAGTCTTCAGGCAACCATGGAATTACTTGAGTATGGAGGATAGGAATGGAACCAAGAAATTGAAACTCATTTTAAGTATGTATGACAATCAGCCTACCCTCTCTGATATAGCGTACAAAGTATTTTCTAAGGATCTGTCATCTACAAGATAATTTTGTATTTTTTCGAACAATAGAACCATCTGAATGTCTTATCTCTTCCTAAACTAACAATGAACATCTGGTGTAACTTCTCTTTACTATTACCTATTGTTACTAATGTTTAATTTGTCTCATTATTATCTATTGTTACTAATGTTTTATTTGTTCTTATCTCTCAAAGCTGTCCTTAAAACATCTTTACCCAAACCACCTATTCTTTCTGTTCAGTGACACTAAACACCATGTTTTCTCAGTGTTTTTGATTCGTCCCTCCTAATGGAGAGAGGAAGGAGCTCAGCAAATGAGGGGAAGAAGTAAATGAGTGGACAGTGGAGAGAAGAAACAGGAACATGTACCACCTATGAAAGGGTGTTGTTTTTTTCTGAATTAAAAATTTAGCATTTTTGAATTTGGAGTACCATGTTGGAAAATACTTGACTAACAAAAAGCAATATATAGCTACAGTCATTTATATCTGGAACAATTCCAATGCAAGCGGATTGAGTCCCATTCTAGGCAAACGAGTCAAGGTTCAGTAGAAAATGGACTTCGAAATCAGATCTTGATTCATATTCTAATTTCACTCCCTGTAACTAGGCAGCTCTTACTTAACTTAGTTCATTGTGGTCTTTGGCTTCCTAATCCATAAAATGAGAGAACCAGTAAGAATCAAGAACAATTTTTGTAAGTAAGTATTTTCAACAAAATTCCATACACATATATTAGAGAATTTAACCCTTTTCTGTTATGGTCCAGAGCAAGCCACTCAGCTTCTCTGATCTTTAATTCCTCTTTTGAAAACTGAACATTTTCAAACTCCATCTTGTCTTATCAACTCAACTTGAATTGTGCTTGAATTCCCATGAAATTTAAGTACTATTTCTTGTTCCTTTAAGTTAATCCTGAGGAAGCATAGTTAAATACATATGCAGCAGCATTTTAGGGACCAGTAGAAAGGTCTCTGTCACTCAGAGGTAAATAATTGGGACTTTAATTAATTGTAGAATAAGACAGAACTATCATAAGGGATTGAAGTTTTAGCAAACTGTGGTTCAGAGTACATTAAAACATTTTAATTCATTTATATTCTACAAACATTAACTGATCATTTACTGAGCTCTGTTGAGCTATAAAGACAAATGATGATTAGAGTTTTTAACAGAACTGCAGCCTTATTGGGTGCCTCTTTAGACAATTGATATTGCTTAGTGGCCTACACCCTGGGACACTACCAGCCCAACAGACCTTGACTACATCATCTACTCCTTCTGAACTTCCATCCTCTACTATGAGATGATGGTCTCTTCCAGCCCAAGTGCTGCTGTTGCTTGGATATGGCTTATTTCCCAAAGCCCCGTATGTTGGAAACTTAGCCCTTGATGTGGTGGAATTGAAGTGGTGGACCTTTTAATGGATGATTAGATAATGAAGGTATAACCTTTAGATGTGATTAATGTAGGTCTTGCAAGACCAGGTTAGTTCCTTCAAAAGCAATTTGTTATGAACGAGTGAGCCTGGCATCTTCTGGACTTTTGCTTCCTATCTTACCACATGGACTCTCTCTCACATTTGCTCACATTGTGTGTCACCATCTGCCATGTTGCCACCCAGCAAAGGCCCTCATCAGATGCAGTTGCCTGATCTAGTCTCTAGCACTGTGACTCAAAATAAAACTGTTTTTTTTTCCCTAAAGACTCAGGTATTTTCTTCAGTCAACACAGAACAGACTAAGACACTTGCTTTGCTATAACCATTGACACGTAAGCCCATCCTTGAATCTGAGCTCATTCTTTGGCCCCTGAATATATTACTACGATATGCCTAAGCCCCAGGAGCCTGCACCATTGTCCTGATTGCCACAAATCAGCATTAAATTAGGCATTTATCATACTTGAAAAGACTCACCATCTGCAGATCTCCACCATTGTGCAAAGTTGTCACGAACAATATGCCACTTTGCAATGTGCACATTTGACAACAAATGGGGAAATTCAACAGCAGCCAGAAATAAACTGGGGCTTTGGAATTGCATTTCTTAAATGTACTTAGTGCTTGGCCTGTCCCCAGAACATCACCTTCCGTTTATGAGAACGTAAAGCTAAGCAAATTCAAACCAAAAATGTCTTTTAACTTCCTATGTGAACAGGAAGGAAGGGAGAGGATAAAGGTAATAAGAGTCTCTGCTCACAGGAAATTGAAATTTGCTATCTTGCTAGACCATTATTCTTAATGTACATCTGAAGTTGGCTACATTTCCTTGGCAGAGAAATAAAATCATTCTGATTCAAAGTAACATGAAATGACTCGGTAAAGATTTTTCTAATAATGGTGTCAATTTTCTTTTCTTTTTCTTTTTTTTTTTGGGGGGGTGACAGATAAAAGGTAAATACTCCCTTCTTGTCATTGCTAAAAGGCATATAAATGGTATATTCAATTATATGGACCTGAAATATGCATTTGTGTTTAACACCTCAATATCTGATTACATTAGAGGTGAGTTAGTATCATGTTCAAAATATACTAAAGCTTGAGTAATGGAGTTGCCCGGTTAGGGTTTTTATAATAATTCTATTTTGAAAATTAGTAAACCCACAATAATGTGAAAGCCCCCGAGGATTTCAGGGAATCATTACTATAACGATTGCATTTGTAAACTCTTCTAACTTTAAAGTATTGAGAGGTTAAATGCTAACATGCTTTTCAGATGGTTCACTCAAGTTTTTCTTCATCTCCTGTTTGATTTCAAAATTTGTTTAAACAAAGTTCAAAGAACCAACGCTGTGTGAAAAGTTCCTTATTACCTTTCACCTAAAGGAAAGGAAAAGAAGACAGTTACCAAATTGCCTGGCCTTATTATTTATTTTCTTGATAAAACGACTCTTTAATCACTACTGTTGTTCCTAAAATATCTCTAGTTGAGAGACTGAGATGACAACCAATTGTTCTACTAGTTTAACTCTGAGGAAGAAACAGCATGGGGCAGCATTCAAAACATCAGTTTTTAAGAAGATGAACAAACGATCTGGAGGCAATTTTAAATACACCTAACTAAAAGACAAATCTGGAAAATAATACTTTCACCAAAAGTTGTCAGATGTACTTAGATGCACACATCTGAAAAATGCCCAGCTATCTGGTAGTTTTCCACAAAGTAATTTCCATATCTAAACAATTTGGTGACTGGTGTAACATAAATGCCTTCTTAATTGCTTTCACTAAGCCTCTGTCTCTATGGAAGCTCTCTCTTTACTTCCCATGCTCCTCCTAGATACCATTCTTCCAGCCCTGTATCTGTGGCAATGATTCATACACAAACATGGTTATGCTGGACTCCTTTAGCGAATTCCAGACAACTACTTCTTATTACATTTTGATAACTTCCACATAGATTCCTCTTAAGTGTTGTAAACTCCACATACCCATGGTTGAGACTTCTGTCTTCTATTCAAAGTTGTCACTTCTGTGCTAATTGTGTTGATGGCATTGGCAATCTTTGACATTCCTACCTCAGATCAGGAAGTGTGGATTCATCCTTAACTCTTCTCTTTTCTGCTCCAATTTCAATCATTTAGTTCCTGTCTTAGTAGGATCTGCTAAAACAAGGTGGTATAAAAGTAAGAGAAATTTACTTCTCACAAGTCTGAAGCCTGGAAAGGTGAAGAGATTAAAGAGCTGGCAGATTCAGTGTCTGGCGAGTGCCCTGTGTTAGTCCGCTTCCAGCACTTTAACCAATGCCTCAGGTAATCGACTTATACAGACGGAATGTTTACGTTGGCCGAGTGCTGGACCTTTCCGTTCATGATAGGTCAACATGGTTGCTTTGAGCCCATGGTACAGTACCAAGAGTGCTGGTGGAGCAAAACCACTTACACTACAAGCCCAGGAGCCAGAGAGAAAGAAGATGAGTTCAGAGTCCCACAGTCCCTGTCAAGAGTGTACTGGCAGTAACCTAAAGGCCTCCCAGTAGGCCCAGCCTCTCAAAGCTTCTGCCGTCCCCTATTGTGCCACCCTGAGGAACAAGCCTTTAACGCATGGGCCTTTGGGAGTCTGTCAAAATCCAAACTATATCATTTCTGCTTTCTGGTTTATAGAAGACCATCTTCTCACCAGGCCCTCAGAGGACAGAGTGAGCGAGGAAGCTCCCCGGGGTCTTTTTCATAAGGGTATTAATCTCCTTCATGAGGGCTCTGCATTGCATGAGCTAATCATCTCCCACAGGCCCTGCCTTCTAATAATATCATGTTCGGGGTGAAGATTGACATGCATTTGAGGGCGGCCTCAAGCATTCAGCCAACATCATCCTGTCGCCTCACCTTTGAAGTCTCTTAACTCTCTTCCCTAACTCCACTCACTTTTTGGACTTGTGCTCGTGAGTGACACACTCCAGGTGAGGTGCTGCGCCTGCATGCTTCCGTGCATCCTGCATGTCCTGCCACCTTCACATCATCCTCCTGCAGTATGACCTCCTCCACCCTCCTGTCCTACCCCACGCATACAGGAGGCGCTCAGTAAATGTTTATTGCGCTAATGTTCCCCATATCCTCGCAAACTCGCATCCTCTCTCTCTAGAGCTTGCTGAGGCTATAGGTGACCTCTCATTGCTATTTCTTACCCCTAATCCAAGCAAGAACTCATTTCATTTCTCATCGAACCACTTTTTAAATCCTCCTATAAGATCCATTCCCTAAATTGTACTGTTCAACCTCTCTGCTTCCACCTATTTCAAGAAAAATGCCCTTACTTCCTTCACCCCCTTATGCAATTGCTATTTACGCTTGAGAACCTTATTCAAATGTTTTCTCTAAAGGGCATTATCAGTGCATATCCTTGGCAGAATTATTCTTCCTATATTCTGCATCTATTCAAAATCACTCTTACTTCATTATTGATTTCATTGGACTTGTGTTCAAGTTGTTTTGCTAGACCTGATTTTCTTATGTGATTATTGAGGGTAAAGATGGTGACTTTTTAGGCCAAAGTGGGCAGACTGAAAAACTTGAGCCCAGCCTGGGCAATTTAGCAAACTGAGTGATCCCCTGTCTCTAAATGTAAAAAAATTTAAAAAATGTCTGGGGATGTATCAATGTGAATGTCCCAGAGTTAATCCTCAGTACCGAAAAAACAGTAACTTTCTCATTTTTATGTCTCATACAGACATGTACCAGGCACAAAGTGTTATGTGTTCAGTTAAGTTACTTTTAGGTTCAAAAACTACTTTTAAGTCCGGTTTCATGATTCCCAGGTAACTTAGACATAGCAACAAAATAACAAATTTTGTAGTGGTCCTGATCCTGTTTAATAATCATGTTGAGAATAAATTATTGATATAATGACCACATAAAATAAGAACAAATGTATCCACCACCAATTATTTTCAATATGACTTATTATAAAATTATGAAAAGATCTAATTCATAATTTACAATATCATATAAGATATTTTATAGACTTAGTGCCAGTTAATCTTGATAATCTCATTCTTGGTGTTTTCTATAATTTATCCTATAAAATTTAGTTAAGGAATCACTTGATATTCTAGCATTCTTGTTGTTAGCAATAGTAATATAATCTTTCTTATTTTATCTAATGCCTGTTAACCAAGATTTTAAGAATTAATGAGAAAATATTTATTCATTAATCCTCAAAAGACCCCTCTGCGATATGTTTGGAGGGAGATTAATTAAGAATTAAAATCTCTTTACAAAAAAGACCATATATCTGTACTATCCCTTGGGTAGAGTCAATGAAATTTTAAAGATGTAAAAGATAAAGGAGCTATAAAATATTTTATTACAGCAGGCTCCAGAGGAGAAAGAAAACACTGCTTCTATTGTAAATCTGTAAATAAATATCGATTTTTATCATATCATACAGAGATATAGATTTCTAAGAGATAAACCTTGAGACTATTTTAGCAAATTTTTATTCTAAATATACTTTAAAGTGTACCTTTTACCATGTATCATTTGAGAATGTCTTATTCTTTGTTAAAGCCTTGTTTCTGGAGCCTGTTTTATTTATATTCATTTGAGCTCACTCTTTTTAATTTACAGGTTATTAAATAGATTATAATTTATCACATGAAGCACATTCTTGGTTCAACAATTCTGGTAGGAAGCATAGTTGTCGGACCACAATTATTTTTCTAAAGTCAAAAGAATGATCAACCTTTAGTTATTCAGTTCATGTATACAATAAAAGGGAAGAATTTTAAAAGCATTCTAAATTCTTTATGAAATAAAACAGGCTTACATGAGGATTTAACCATGGTTCCAAAATGATCTTTGGGGAAGAAATTAGAGACTCTAGAAAAGAGCAACCACAGGATCTAATAGCTCTGGAACATTGATGGAATCCCAATAGATAACCTTTCTTGAGCAAAGCAAACATCATAAGATTTGAATAACAACTAGCAAAGTATACAGAAAAAGCAACATAAAAAGTGTGCATTCTGAAGGTTATTTTCAAAAAGTAAAAAAAAAAAAAAATTGATGAAAAACGCACCCTGGTAGGGGGTAGCTTCCAATATCATCAGAGCATCTGTAGAATCAAGTTAATTATAGCATTCATAACTTGGGACAATGAGACACAAATATATTTCTATAATTCTTTGGAAATAATGTATTCCCTGTAAAGAAAAAAGGAGAAAGAGAGAAAGATTATTGCTTGCTACTGATTACTCGAAGTCTACTGGGTAGCATTTTCTATAAGCTGTGTTCTATAACAGCCAATCTCCCTGTGAGGTAGGTATCATTAACAAAATTTTTATGTCAGAAAACTCAGTCTGTCCAAAGTTTAGGTACCTGGTTGTTAAGAGCTGTCAAAACTCTATCTGCCTTTAGGACTGTATAATGAAGAGAGAAAAAGAAAAAAGAAAAAAAAAAGCTCTGGGTTGGCGCTGTGCCTAATTGACAGAGGTGCCCTTGAAGGAGGGAACCTGTCATCGTTTCACAGAACAGTGGAAGGTCAGGTTAGAGCCCACACAGAGTGGCTGGCCAAGACCAGCCTCCACATTCCCCAGGACTCAGCAGACAGACACCAGCTTTTCTGGAGAGAACTGTCAAATGTCCTCGTACGGAAGGGCTTTGTGAACCTTGCCCGAGACTCTCCAATGTGAGCTGTTGCACTCCTGTTTTTGAGAGTCAGAATGTGACCTGTAGAGTTGGCTGGTCTCCAAATTCCAGTGGATTTTATTTCCGAGATTTAGTTTTCGTGTCTCCAGAATGGGCATCATAGTACCCACTCTGTAGGTTGTCTAAGACAAGTATATGTAGGGGCCAGCATTTGTTTGGGTCACAGTGGGCTTCAAATAATTGATTTCTTTGACCAGAAGAGAAATAAAAATGAAGAGAACCAGGTTAAAGTAGTGCTGAGACTCGTGGCTCCTGGACGCTGCCTGACTGAATGTACGTAAGGAAACGTGTCCATCATTAGGGTTTAGCAGCCATAGAGAAGCCCTCGTTCTGACTGCAAGAGCGTTTGGCTTATACTGATAGGGGTGACAGTTAATAGAAGAGGGTGCCACTGAGACAGCAGGAAAAAAAAAACTTACTTTGTAGCAAAACCCAGTTTATAGCATGACAATTTTCTGACATTGAGGACATGTGCAGTAATTATTGACACCAGTGCTTCACTGATGAGGAGAGAGAATAATAATTTTTACTTAGAAACCTGGGGGGAAATGACGGCCCAGAGACTTGGAGTGTTTTCCTGAGACAATCATAGAGGCAGTAAACAATAATCCAGCCCCTAGATGTCGAGGGAGAACAAACTATAATTAGAAAGGTCTATTGATAAAGTGTTGTGGAGGTAAAAGTAAATCTAGTCCCTGAAATCTTAATTATTTTGAAGGAAATGAGAAGAATAAATTGACAAAACAAGTGATGGTTCTGCAGACATTTACACACATACACACATTTCCTTTAAATGCTGGAACTATTAGAAATGAACTCTAATAGGAAAAGTACCAAAATCAATATTAAGGAGAACGGTTCTTAATAAATAGTAGTTTTGGAAATCATATCTGAAACTTTAACATAGCAGGCTTCTTAATTGTACTCGTGAATTAATGGACTCGTTGTTATTTGTGAAGCATGGACACTGAGAGACTGTGGGTGATTAATAGCCAAGTTGTTGACATTTGTAGTGCTAGTCTGGATCTTACATTCAACCTCACATACTTTCTACCATCCTACTTCTAGGGTTTATCTCCTATCATGCTGCCCATTTGGTTGTCAATGCTCCGTTCTCTCTCAGGCCCTTCATGCCCTACATGCTCCTAAAATACACAGGATTCCACTGGTAAGCTGGCCACTTTCTGTTTATTTATGGGATAAACTCTAAATCCCTTATTCTGACATTCAAACCCTTAAAAACTCTTTCCAATATTTCTCATAGAGGACAAGGAATGAGATCAATATCTTCCAGTGCATATTTTGAGAAATTTTGTCCTAATATTCAGATGCTTAACAATAAGAAGTTCCTTATGATCAGAATGAAATTAGAAAATAACGATTAATATGATCATAAAACAGCTCACATTAATTAGAAATGTTCTTTGTGCCAGAAGCCAAGAGTACTACACACATTATACGGTATAATCCTCACAACTTCATGTGGGTTGATTTGTAGACAAGAAAATAAACCCAGACTTTGCAAAGGCAAAGATTATATCCAAGCTCATACCCTCCTTGTAGGTCAGAGCAGGAATTTGAATCCTGGAACATCAGCCTCTGGACTCTGAGGTTTTCAACAGAGAGATGTTCTATTCCTTTCCTGGAAGGTCACAGAAGACTTCAACATATTAATATTGCTGAGAAATCCTGAGAGGCAAAACCCTATAAAGTTTCATTTCTACTAGTCCATTTATCTCTCTGTAGGATGTGCATTTCACAAAAGACCTTTTAACATCTCCACAGAAGTGGGTTTTCAAAGAGTCCTATTTAGGAAACACTGAACCATGCGGTTCATAGGTCTATTGGTACCTCGAACATTTTATAATTCCATTTTGTCCAGAACTTAACTTTCCAATTCTCTGCTCAACATCTTTGGTTCATTTAAAAGTTTAGTTACAAGTCTGCAAACATGTTTTGGGTCCAAACTCGAACCTGGCTTAGAATACCCTCCAATTAACATTTATTTTAATCCTATTAGTACCCTCTATGTACTTTAACCCCAGTGTCTTCTCCGAATCTTCTTTTTTCCCAACTACCCACAACTATACTGGGTTAATTTTTCCTTGGATTATCTGTGGCACTGGGGTGAAGGAATCTTAAATTATACCCATCAATGAAAGAGATACTGTGTGCTTGGCAAGTAAGAAGTGAGGTATTATGTGTGTTAATTAGTATACTATATAAAATGTCATAAAAATGGCTTTTGCTAGTGGTCACTTGCTCTCAGTTCTTTCTGTATGCAGACTTTGAATAAATCTCAAGAAACATAATTTGTAATTTGAGTGAGGGTTTTTCTTTTTACACAACAGCGTAGAGTATATTTTCATGGACCACGAGTTGTATTCCCAATTGTATGCGCCTTTTCTGAGTGCCTCGGAAAGCTCCTTCATGGCAGAATCCACACTCTTTTCTCTCCCTAAACTACTTCCATATGGAAAATTTTAGTTCAAAGCTTGGTCTGATCCTGGCTCTTCCACTTAAAATCTGTAAATGAATAACTGCTTGTGTTGTTGAGCCTCCATTGGAGTCAATTTCATCACCTGCAAAGTAAGTGAAGATGACATTACTTCATTCATTGAATTTGTGTAAAAATAAACTGAGTTAAAACAGATAAAAGGAGCTAGGCACAGTGCTTCACAATTTTAAGCACTCTGTAAATGTTGGATTTATTGTTGATATCGCAAATCAGTCACCAACCCTGTTCCAGATATTTTACTAGACCGTGAAACCAAGTGACTGGGCTGTGATCCCTGCCCTTGGCAGGATTGTGCAAAACGGGTGAAGGGGTGTCAGCGTTATAGGAGGAGAGCCAGAGAGGGACCAGAGGAAGTCAGAGAGCCTGCAGGGCCTGGAGAAGGTCATAGGTCACTTCAGGCAGAGGGGAAGTAGTTCCTGGGTACGCAGATCTGGCATGTGAGGACTTGCGCATTAGTTCCAGATAAGTGATTGGTAGCAGGTGAGCTGGAAAGCCAGACTGGCCAAATATCAAACATGTTACAGGTCTCAAAAGCACTTAGCCATTCTGTTGTTGATGGGCATTTGGGCTGCTTCCATGATTTAGCTATTACAAACTGTGCTGCTATAAACATGGGTGTGCATAAGAAAATGTGGTATTTTTATACAGTGGAGTACTACTCTGCCATAAAGAATGATAAGCTTGAGATATTCCTAGGTGCATCTTGAGACCATACTTCTACGTGAAATAAATCGGACACACATGTTTAAATACCGCATTGTTTCTCTGGTGTGAGAAACTGAAGTGTAAATAAAGACTAAAATGTATTATATTGAGAAAGGGAAGAAAATGTCCAAATGGGAAAGGGAACAAGGGAGGGGGAAAGGAACAGAGGGACAAGAGAAATAAGAAATGGAAGGAAAAAATGGAAACAAAGCTTTTGTAAATAGGGAGGGAGGAGGGGGTGAGGGGAGGGGAACGGGAAAAAAAGAAGCAACAAGATATGTCATGTACAGGTACAAATCCCCAATGATGAATGTTATCAATATGTATATCGAAAATGTACCATTAAAATAAAATTTTAAAAAAAAGCACTTAGCGGTGCTCCCATTGATAATAGCAGGTCAGTGAAACATTCAAGCGGTAGATAAATATGATCAAATTTACACTGAAGTGTAATTCCGGTCTACCATAGAAATCGGTAGAAATCAAGATTTGACTGAAGGAAAGGCTAAATGAAGTATGTAAAGGTCTTGAATTGGCAAATGACAGTCTCTTCAATTAAAAGTTATATGTTGTATTAAGAAGTGACAAGTTTGAGTGGCTAAATAGAAACTCTTTTAAAAATGTAAAGGATGAACCACCATATTTTTATCTAAAATTATTACATCAAATATATTCTATTTATTATAAAACAAGTGTGCTACTGCTTGCCTTTGAAATTAGCTAAGATTGCAAAATGTAATTATACTGTTGGCCAAGAAAAGATGAAGGCAGTATAATTCAGCAATTAATAACATGGACTGAAAAACTTGTTTTTTCCTTGGTCCTAATAATTTCATTTTTAGGCATTTCTCTTGGGAAACTAAAGTAAGGGCAGCAATATTTACCAGAATAAAAAATGGAAATATGTATTTCTAACAGAGAATAGTTACCAAATATGCTATATCAATGTAGCTTAATATTAGGGTGAGATTTTAACATATTTGCTAACACAGTATTATATATTTTAAATAGAATTACCAGTTAAAATACAAGATGTTCAGTTGCATTTGAATTTCAGATGAACAATGAATAACTTTTTAGTAAGTAGGTTCCAGTGGGTAGCTAAATGCATCTGGGTGTTCTGTATTATAAAAATATATTGCTGAATCTAGCAACTCTAATTTACTTGCAAAAGTTTAGTTTACACTATTTAGCAATGTAAGGTTAAAATACAATCAATTATAGGAGAAAAATAGATTTCTTGAGAAGAAACCATGTATGAGGATGCCCAAGGAATTTGAATGAGTGATAATTGGTTGAGGAGGAATTTGACTACAGATTTTCTTTTATTTAGTTTTTAGTGTATTTTTTTTCCTCTGTGGCTTTACACAATAAGCATGTGTCATTTGTGTATGTAGAAAAAATATGTATTTGGGTACTTACATGGTCCTGTATAATTCTACCCCATTTTTCACACTGGCAACATCTCATGTTTATGAGTACTATAAATAAGGATATAAACGCCTTTCCAATTTATTAGCAGACACAAAGCTTTCTCGGGTAATCACTCGTTCCTCTGTAGTAAAATCAGGACTACATATTCTTGACTTCAATATCATCCCATTAGTTAGAACTTTTCCTTCCACCCTTTTTCAGTTCTTCCCGCCATCACCATAAATATCACCATTTTCCCATTTTGTTATTACAAGGAAAACTGATGTCCTGCACACTAAGCATTATGTCTAAGTGCATATTTTGTGAAAGAAAGGTGAACAAAGAGAGAAATCAGATCAGGACTATTACATGGTGTTTGTCATTAGGCTTAACCTAGTATAGATTTATGTCCTACTTGCATAATATAATGGCCTCAGAGGACTGCTTTGCCAAATACAAGAGTAGAAATATATAAAACTATATAAACAGATATAAAGCAAAATAAAGATCAATAAAAAGATATGTTTGTAGTGAAACTTCTTTTGGACTCAGGAGTCTAAAACAACAAAACTCAGATGAGAGATTCAAAAACATTTTACAACTTCCAGAATTCTGCCCCAAGTAGACTTCAGTATTTTTCTTCTGAAGATGATTTTTGTCCCATACAGATGATGACAACTATAAACCAGACTATCTTGCTTAAAATAGATTTATTTTTCACTCTGCTATATTTTCAATTTCTTGTTCGTGTGCTTAAATAGAAATCAGCATTTAAAAAGAAATAAACAAACCACTCACTGTCTTCCGCAGCATCATGTTGAGTAAAATTTCACAAGGAGCAGAAGCACATGGCTGAGACTCTGATGCATTTATGTGTGCCACGCCTGCTTTTCAAAAGATTTCTTTCATTCCCCTTCATCCACCCTCTGACTTTATTGGAAGTCCTGGTGATTGAAATGAGGCTACATGACTAATTTAAAACAGTCAATTAGGTACGCATCAGTAATTCGCTCTTGCTACTTTCCTTAGGTCCTCTCATCTCTCTCCTGTCTGGTTCTCCTTTTCTTCTTCCCTTTATTTATTTTTCCTCACTTTGTGCAATTTCCTTAATCTTAGTTTATGTTTCACTTACTCATCTTTAATGTATTGCCTTTTTTTATTATGAGAAGCAGCTTTATAGCCTTCATTCCCCCAACTTTTATTCTAATTCATTAAAGGAGTTGCACATTAAGAGGCAAGCTAAGTGGTCCTCAAAGGTTCTAAAGTCTATTATTTTATTTATTTTATTTTTTTTGGGGGGTGCTGGGGATCGAACTCGGGTCCTTGTGCTTGCAAGGCAAGCACTTTAACCACTGAGCTAAATCCCCAGTCCAAAGTCTATTATTTTAAAAGCCACTTTTTGCACCCAGAAACAAGATACTCAGAGTATTTTATAAAAGGTTACCGAGCATATGTTAAAACTGCTATCATCTTTTGTCCCCAAATTTCTTGTTTGTAAATGATGATGACATAAAAGACAAAATCTATTGATGCATCTGCTGAATTTAAGCAACACCATGAGGCCCACGACTTGCATGAATTAGACGTTTGAAAGAGCAACCTGAGTATAGAACTTGAAAGAGCATCTAGATATTTAAGTTTATTTTATTTGAAGAAATCTGTTTTCCTCCACTTTGAATACACCTTGACTTTTACGATGAAAAATGACAGAAGTGATTTTGAAAACTGAGCTTAAACTAGTTCTATTTTTCAAGAAGAGTGCTTCAAAATGCCATTTCCGTTATATGTGCCATACTCATAGCTCAGCATTCTTTTTAATGGCATGTCATAATATTTGATGTCTTCATTCCTTCGTGCATGTTCTGCCCATCAAAAGTGTCTTCATTTCTTCTTTTGCTCCCACTAGCAAATTTTAGATCCAAGTGTGCCCCATCTTTTCCTTACCATCACCATGACTAAGTTTCTGGACTGTGATTTTTCTTATTATGAAAAATGAATAGTGTGAAAATGTCAAACAACATCTGGTATCAAAATGGAGAAATAGAAATTTTGTCTCCTTCTAACTGCCATTCTCACATCACAGAAAGAATAGATGGTATTGTTTCATGTGCTTCCTTTAAAAAAAAGTCTGTACAATTCAAAGCAATTTAAAATACAGAAAATCTCCTGTCACTTATGATAAACACGAGATGTTCCCCTTTATCTGTGCATGTTAATCTATCTTCTTCTTCTAAATAACACAGTTCATCACAGAACATGCACCTACCATGATTCGTGTGCTTTATCAAACTAGCTGCCCACTGATACACATTAATGCTGCTTCTGGCTTTTGCTCTCTATCACAAAAAATAGTAAAGATCTTTATACAAATATATTTATATATTTGAGAGAGCAGCATGGCCACATTACAAATATGTAAAAAAAATGTAACAGTTGGATCTAAGGGAATATGAGTATTTTATTTGGAAAATTATCGCCAAGATTTATTTCAAAATTAACTTGCATTTTTCACTAAATACTGAGCAATGTATTTTTGTGTCTTCAGTTAGGGATTCTCCATTGTTCATTCTGGATAACATTTTCTCACACATGTACCCCAGATATCTTGCAGCTAGACCTTCACTCGTGAATGTTTGAGGTTCTCTGTGTTTGCACAGTAAGTGTCCTTGCTGAAATCTGCTTCTCTTTGGGATGTTTGCACATTTTACTGTGCTTATCATGATAAAACTTGCATGACTGATAACTACCTCTAAAAATGAAGTTCAGAATATTACATGTTTGAGAAAATAGCTTGAAAGTGTTTTTCATCTTAAAAAGACTGAAGTTAATAAAACTATGACTATTTTTAGGAAATAGAGAATTGTAGATGAATAGAGGTCCAAAGGGGTGAACTTCATTTGTTTGATGGTTTTGGCTTTTTGAGACAGAGTCTGCCCATGTAGTTCAGGATGGGCCTGAACTCACTACATATTCCAGGCTGGCCTCGAACTCATGGCGATCCTCCCAAGTGCTGGGTTAACAGGCATGACTGGCCGGGGTGGTTTTTATTTGGAGAAGTGGGGGTTATAGGCAAGAAACCTACAAAATATAATCACAGATATATTTGAAATAAATAATCATTCATAACTTTGTAAATGTAATACAAATATGTTTTTGAGTGCCCCACTACTATAACAGAATGTCCAGAGTATAATTTGACTTCTCTAAGGTGGCCAGGATTTTGGAGAATTCTTCTTCGATGAAATTGATTGCCAAAAAAGGAAAAAAGAAGTAGTATGTAGAAGATTAGAAGGCAGGTTCCTTGCCTACTAATTGTTGTACATTAGGATTCATCAAGGTGCTATCGTGGCATTTAGGTGTGGGTAACTCTTTGTTGTTGAGATTGCCTTATGCCTTGTAAACTCTTTAGCAGTAGTCCCTGGCCCCTCCCCACCAGATGCCAGTAGTACCCCCAGTGCAACCTGGACAATACGAAAATATCCTCAGACAGTACCAGACATCCTCTCTGGGGAGAATCAGACATGTCTGAGAAGAGCTGCCCTTCACAGAGTTTGGTCTTTGTAGTCCCACAGTCTCAAGAACTAATGGACAGCAAGTGATCAACAGACACTTTGGAACTTCCACAGCCAAGACAAAAAGTGAGAGTCAAGAAGAAAAAACAGAAAATAAAAACAATATAAAAACAGGAAAAAAGATTTCAAAGTATACTATTACTAATATATTCAGACAGTTAAGATTGGGCAGTGTCTATGAAATAATAGCAGGTTTTTATTTAAAAAATAAGAAAATCTTTTGGCTTTTAAATTATGATGTTTAAAAGTAAAACTTAGTAGGTGGTGAAAGGCAAAATTTAGATTTTTCTCAGTCAGAAGGAAAATAAATAGAAAATGGAGTTAAAAGGGGTAAGATTGATGATTGATTTAAGAGGGCAAAATTTCAGAGAAAGTAGAGGAAAGGAAATTATCAAAATGATAGTATAAAGGAAATGTTTCATTTTAATGCTTGGAAATCAGAATAACACGAGATTTTTCATGGTAAAGAAAATAGGTAATAATGGAATTCTACTCTCCTTAAAACTGACAGATAATGCTATTTTAGAAGATATTTCTAATGAGTCTAATTACCAATCAAATGTGAAGGTTAAATAAAGATAAGCTGTTCAGAAATGCAGGTGTTAATGGGCTGGGGTGTAGCTCAGTGGCAGAGCACTTGCCTCGCAGGCAGGAAGCCACACCTAGGGGGTGGAGCAGGAAGCAAATCTCAGCAATGAACCTCAACATCTCTTGGAGAAACTTAACCAGAGAGACAGAGGATCCAAATACAGGAGAGGGGCAAAGAAATCCCCAAACAACATTACAGAGCGCCCCTACCACAGAAATGACCCGGAGAACCCCTAATGTGTGTGGAAAGGAGGACGAAGGGCTGTAAGCAGGACATCTCCAAAGGCAGAGCAGGAATGAACAGGTTATTTCATGCATTTGCCTCACGAAAGTGTGCAATTCTGTGAAACAGGGAAGAACGTGTGACAGTTATCTCTCCAAAACTAACATAATTATTATCTGCACAAGAAAAAAAATAGTTCATTTCATGCCTGAGTTGTGAATTATATTTAAATTGTCATAATGGAATTCCTGATGACTGATTTTTTAAAAGTTGTGATAAAACATTGCAAGAAGGATGGGAATATAGGAAAATATATTTCAGTGGCTTCTAAGTGAACTGGATCTTTTACATGACAGACAATGTCAAAAGAAAAGAAATCAAGACATATTTGTATAAACAATTTTTAGAAATGTGTGTAAACTCGAAGTGGAATAGCTGAAACAAGATGACCTGGGGATCAGGATCTAGAACTTTGGAGGATAGAACAGGAAATGTCTTTTTTGTACAATAAATTTAGGGTGTTTACTTGTTTAACTGCAAAATACACATTCAATTATAAAATAAAGTAGCTGTGGGCAGCTACACACAATAAGTCTCAGGGTGCTCTTGAGACACGCGGTGTGTGATTTTTGCATCTCTGCCACAGACTGACCAAATCAGAATTTCCAGCAATGGTGCCCAAGAATCAACGTTTTTATAAATGCTTCATAATTGATGTTTATCAAATCAAGGTATATAAATACATAATGTTATTGAGGTCTCGGGGAATGATTCACAAAAAGAACATCAAAAAATGTATGGTTCACTACTTATGGAATATTTTAGCACATGGATTCATACACAGGCACACACACACAAATACACAAGCGCTGTCAGTAGTAAAATTCTTAAACTCACAGAAAGCAGAATTTTTATGGATCTTTATATAGTTGTCCATCACCATCGGGATGCTGGCAACAGATCAAATGTTGAGGTCTATGTTGTCATAAAAAATTCACCTACTGAGTACTTAGTTTTGTTCTCTGCTTAGTGTAGCACATAAATCTTCCATCCCAGCCTCTGCAGTATCGGAAATATAAACACTTCACCTAGGGGCTGTTTGTCGGATTCGTCTTCACAAGAAAAGGACTCCTTAAAAGGATAATACACATAGATTCACTGAATTTTGGTTTATTGTTTCCCCTCCTGATGTATTTTGGTCGTGGGTTTTTTTTTCCCCCCATAAACAAAAGAATGAAAGTTACTCCCACACAAAGCAGGTGATTTGGAGTCTGGCTGATGTCATGGTAAATGAGGCAGGTTGGAGATGGACCATGACACCTCCCATTCTTCATACTAACGGAAGAGACTGAGGAAGGGGGCCAATGCCTGGAGACACTGAATTTGCATCTCCAAGCTAGTCATGGGGAGCTAATAAATCCTCATTTACTAACGATAAGCAATAAATTAGATGATACATAAATACTGCTAGAATATTTTTAAATTCATTCTCTTTAAAAAGACTAAAATTAAATATAAAATATTTTCTTTTAAAAATGTGAGGTACCAAATGACCTAAAACAAAGATTCAGAGGGAGGCAAAAGGAGATATTTTCCTATAAAAATAAATAACAATCATGATATTTATATTACCCCGAAGTCAAAACCAAAAAAATACAAAATTAAAAACAAAACAGTAACAAGAAATATGGATCAGTATTCTCAAAGACTTTGATGCAAAAAAATACTCAACAAACTATCACCCCAGCAATGTATCAAAATAATTATACAATATGGGGCTGGGGATTTAGCTCAGTGGTTAAAGCGCTTGCCTTGCAAGCACAAGGACCCAAGTTCGATCCCCAGCACCAAAAAAAAAAAAAAAAAAAAAAAAAAAAAAAAAAAAAAAAAAAAAAAAAAAAAAAAAAAAAAAAAAAAAAAAAAAAAAAAAAAAAAAAAATTATACAATATGAATAAGTGGGATTTTTGTCTAAGTATTCAAGTCTGACCTATTATTCTTAAAGAAATAAGTGTGATCACACTTATTGATAAATAAAAATCACATCTTATTGATAAATAAAAATCATAATCAAATTAATGTAGAAAAGACATTTGATAAAATTCAACACTCAGCAAATTAGGAAGAGAGAAAAATAACTTTAACTTGATTAAAAAAATAGCAAATACAGAAGCCCTATAGCTGTCATCTTTCTTACTGTTGAAACTGAGCGCTTTCCCCCTGAGACTGGGAACGAGGAAATGATGGTCACCCTCGATGCTAGTGTTTAAACTGTGACTGAAAGTTCTTGTCACCACAGCAAGGCAAAAGTATAATAGATAAATACTGAAATAACTAATAGACAAAATAAACGGAAGGCATTGGAGTTGGGTGGGAGGAAATATCTATTTGTATATTACACGATTGTCTATGAAAAAATGACAAGGAAAGTGAGACGCATACATAATTTTAAATATTCTTACAGCCACATTGAAAGAAGTAGAAGGAAACAGATGAACTAAATTAAATAATGTATTTCGTTAGCATCATGTGTCTAAATTATTGTCATTTGTAACTTGTGATAATGTTAAAAAGCAAAATTTTCCAAATTTTGAACAAAGCCTTTGCTAGTCCTACCTTACACTTACAGCGTACTCGATCTGGATTCACCACTGGCTTTTTCAAACGCCCAAGAGCCCCATGAGAATGCCGGCTACCACAATGAAGAGTGCTGATCTAATGGTCTCCTTTCTCATTCTAGATTTTCAAAAGTTCTAAGATCTATAAATATATATAAGGAATGTAATAATGACCTACTTCCCCTCCGAATCACATTCACGTCTCACCTACAAGCTTTTCATTGAAAGCAATCAAACTATCAAAGGTTTTGTGAAGACACGATCACAGTGCCAAGGCATCAAGTTGCACATTCTCTGCCAGTGTTGGACACAGTATATTTGACCCATTTGTGGACATACTTTGTCTCTAATGGTTTGACTGGTTCAGGAGGGAAATCAAGTGAAAGGCATTGGATGGAAGAAGCCATCAGAGCTGATAGAGAGGCAGAGGGCAGCATTTTGAGCCACATTTCCATCTTGTTGACTCTGCCCATCCCTGCGGACAGGTGTTCTTCCTCCATTTTATCTTGAACCAAAAGGCAGAAAGAAGGGGATTCAATTCTGCTCTTGCTTCCTCGGGTTGGCAGTGACAACAGCAGCCTGTCGCTCTGCGTGGGGTCCTCCAGCAGTGAGAGAATTTAAACAATCTCTTACTTCCTCAGGATTCCTTGCAAGGATCATTTAGACCCGAGTGCGTCTCACTTGTGTGCTATTGGTCTCTTAACAAATCCTGGTCCAGACTGAATGCTAAAAGTCCTTGATCCTTGTTTTTTGATCCATATCATGACTTCACAAGCCATCCAGTGAGGCCCCTTTGTACCCACCACTTTCTTCCTTTGTGAATGGAGAGGCATATATACTAATCACTGCTATTTTTGGCCTACGCACTGTGTCAAGATGAGGACTGAGGACTTTGTAAACGGTTTCTTATTTACTTTTCGCACACCTCCATGGGTCAGGTGTCATTATTTGCAACTACATGAGCTAGAACTGAGATACTCAGAAGATAACACACCTGCCTGAACTCTTTCAGAAAAGAGCAGAGGCAGATTCACACTCTGATCTGTATGACTACAAATTCCAAAATATCCTGAAAAGGTGCTCTCGGTCCTGGTGAGATAATAAAGTAGTGCTCATCACAGAAGAATTGGGAGCTCAGATGGTTCTGTCACACTGCTGACAAATTAAAATCATCCTTTAGACTCGCAGCTTCTGCCTGTGGTGTTGACTGGCTGAGAACATTAGTGCTGGTGGAAGGGGGCTTCTGTTCCCTTTCTGGGGTGAGGGGGCAGAAGCACCCCTACATCCCAGCACTTCCATGTCTGTCTCTTATCTGTGTGCTATTATCTTCGGAAGCTAGACAAGGGCAGTGGGATGGTCAATGATTTGAAATGCATTTCTCCAACCAGTCATGATTCTCAAACACTCTTAGAATGTGTTTTCTGTCACTTTCTTACAAATTGCAGACATCACCAAAGCCGTGGGTAGGATCTTTTGATCCTATGGGGAGGTAGGCAAAGGAGTTGTGTTTTTAGTGCCTGAGATGCATTTGAGTTCTGATATTGCCAGAATACAGAAAAGGGCTTTTCCACAGAAGTAAATCTCCCCACAGGAGAAAACAATTTTGCACCAGTCAAGTGCCAGACCCTGAACAGAGCTGAAGCTGTGGCAGGTGTGGTGTGGGGCGTCATGGAGCTGGCTGCTTCCCTCATGCATGCATGGAACAGACTTGTCTGAAGACCTTCCTTCATGAATAGCCATAATGTTTCAGAATGGACGAGTTGGTGAGCGACTTGAGTGTTTTTGTAGCGGGGAAAGAAAATAAGAATCACTTGAGTTCCCCACAGAACCAGTTCCTGGAAAATCATTTGCTATGGAAACGACAGGTAATGAAGATAACTGCTAAGTCCTACTATTAAGAGGCTCCAGAGAGATACCAGGAGCTCCTTGCGTGGGGCACAAGGCTGCACAAGGGATGAGGCCAAGAGGAAGTGAAGGTGGATTTCTGTGTCCAAATGCACCATTCTTGGGGAATGTTGCTTTCCCTAGGTGAGGAAGAGGGTCATTCTCCATTCTCTGCCTTTTAGAGAAAGAAGAGGAACGGCTACTATCACCTTTATTTTCTTTGAGAATTGAAAAGTTATTGTCTTCACAGGCCACTAGGGGGTGATGACCATTAAGCATTCTGTGACTGAGACTTACATTAGTCAGCTTAGCCATCGCTCTAATGAAATACCTGGCATTAGTAAGTTAGAGGGAGAAAAGGTTTATTTCAGATTACAGTTCTGGGACTTTCTGTCCAAGATGAATTGTTACTGTTGCTTTGGGCTTGTGGTCAAATAACACGTTATGGTAGAAATGTGTGGTGGAGGGAAAACCTCTCACATCATAAGCTGTGTAGCCAAAGAGAGAAAGGAAGGGCCAGGGCTTGTCATCTTCCTGGAGGCATGAAGCCCTTCTGCTGGGCCCCACCTCTAAAGGCTTCGTCCATCTTCCAGTAGTGCCGCAGTGGGGACCATGCTTTGAAGATGTGGTCACTGGGGTACACTCAAGCTGTTAACTCACACAAGACTGAAGCTGGCAACAATTTACTTTTTATTTTTTATTTTTTAGGTGGTGCCGGGGATCGAACTCAGGCCCTTGTGCTTACAAGGCAAGCACTCTAATCTCTGAGCTAAATCCCCAGCCCCTACAACTTACTTTTTAAATTGATAGGTGCCTAAGTTAGATCCAGAGAAAAGAAATTTGTTGTGCTATATAATGGTAGGATTATTTTTATTGGTTAATTTATAAATGAAATAGCTTATTATTATTTTAATGGGAATGCATATTGTTTTAAATTTTCAGTGTAAAATATACCTTTTCAATGACAACAAAAATAATTTATTGTTGGAATGCAAGACTTCTATAAATAGGTAACGTCAAATACGAAGTCTCAAAAATGTCTACTTGTCCTTAAGATTTTCCTATTTTATTTTAATTCACTGTTTTCGTTATTTTCCAGATAGAACTGATGTAAAATACTTAAACAAATGCCAAGTTTGTCAATTTTATGCAGTGTTGTAAGAGAAAATTCTTGGTGACTTGGCATGCAAGAATTTACTACAGAACTGACTGTTGAATTGTTGCCAAATAGTGATGGATCTCCAGGCTTGTGAGGCAGCGTGAAATAATATAACAGAACAGAGATTTGAAACGAGACAGGTCCACTGTGGGAGTCTCAGCTCTGCCATTTACCATTTTGCTCATTTCTGTCACACTATTTCATACCACCATCTTTTCTGCCTGGGCCACCACGTAAGATTTGTAATTGATTTCTCTGCTTCCACGTTTATGTGACCCATTATCTGCACAACACTAACACTGTATTTCTGAAACTGAGACAAGCCTGCATACACACAACTCCCAGGTTCAAATCTCTCCAGTGACTTCCAATTTTAAATAAGAAAATCTAAAATCTTGTCCCAGGAAACAGATTATCTGACCCCACCATGGTCTCTAACTTCATCTCACAATACTTTTCCCCTCATTCCTTTGTCCCACCAGCACTGAGCTCCTGGTAGTTTTGCTAATGTAAAAAAGTAATTCAGCCTCAAATCTTGGACTTCATACTCATTCTGCCTAAAGTACTTTTTCCCAGTGTTGACAGGCACACCTTATCCTCTTCCTTCGTATTTTTTGCAGTAGAGATTTGTGTGAGTTACCTGCTTTTCTTCAGGCATTCTGCATGCTATCACCCTGCTTTATTTTAGTTATAGCATTTATTAGTTCCTGAAAATGAATTATATATTTGTCACTTGGTCATCTTTCACTAGAATATAAGCTCCAGGACAGCAAGAGTTGCATATATATCTTATACTGCTGGAGTATGTTTACAGAGAGTCTAGCACTTGGGAGGGGTTAAGTAAATATTTCAAAATAGATATATGAATGATTTTCAACTGAGAAAAAATGCGTCACTATGATCAGTCCTGATTTAACATGTGGCTCTTTAAGTTTTTTTGAAGATATCCATTGTGTTTCTCTAACACACAAGGGCATATCATGCCTTTGAGGGGTGAATAACTCTCACGCGATCGTACCCAATGCCACTCCTCCATTTCTATTTCCCTTTGCCCTTCGAGGTTTTCGCCATGAGTGGCTGCTCCCTTGTCCTGCTCGCCATCACTCCCTTTACTTCTCAGTCCCTTTGCAGGATCATCTTCCTCCGCACAGCAGGTAGGCACAGGATCTGCCCTCATTTCCGACTGTGCAGTCTCTCTGGTTGGCTTTCCTAGTTCCATGATATTGCAGACCAATAATTCTTTCCGTGTGCAGCTCCAGCACTACATCTCTCCAGGAATCCAGATATGGGGATCTAATTCCAGCTGGACATCTCTACTCAGATATTTGCACATGAATCTAAAATGTAACCTTTCCAGATTTAACAATTGTTTTTATTCCCAAATGTACTCTTTCCCAGTTCCAGCCTTCCATCCTTCACTAAATTGTACCTCAAATCACTCAGTTGTTTGATACAAAATTTTCACGGCCATCCTTGATTCTTCTCTGTTCTTCGTCTTGCACATCTTATCCATCAGAAAATTCCATTGGTTCTGTCCCCCTAAACCACCCCCTATCTGTTCGCTTTTATTTACCTTCAGTACTATATTATTAACTTCCATCCAGTTGTTTGCTGTTTTGATACCTCCTTCCTTCAAATCTTTTCTATGCCTTATCTTTTCCTTACCTTCCTTCAGATCTTTTCTGTGCCCTCAAGTGGACTACCCCATCGAGTATCCCTAATCTTTTGAAAACACAAATTAGAGCATCTCATTTACCTGCTTAAAATCCCCTTTAGGTTACCGTACCCTACGGGGGAGTGAAAATCAAATACCTGATCATGGCCACAAGGCCCTGCTTACCTCTGCTTATTTTCCTGAGGGTGTGATTTATATATCCTGAGAGCTACATCTTCTTTCCTGTATAAAATATATTGCTTCCTTTGACCTACTTATTGCTCCTTCTGAAAATCTCTTCATCATACTCCTTCTTGACGTTCAGGTTTCAGCTTAGATGTTACTTCTTCAGACACATTTTCTGGACCAGCCACCTGAAGCTATAGGCAGATGGTCTAGAACAGTCTCAATTTTAATTATCTTCATAGTACTTACAGTAACTGATATTATTATTTACATTATACAACTTCATTTTCAACTTCTTTCGCTGTATAAGGAAATAGATTGTTGATACCTGAGACTGAGCTCTCTTTTCACTGCCTCCCCAGCCCTAAGAACAGAAAGTGGCACATTATCAGGCCCCAATATGTATTAGTCCAACTGATAATATGAGATGACTGCCTGTGACATCAGAATGACACAAATCCAAGGTTTAAAAAGGCTCACGGGGCCTAAGCAGCTAATTTCCTGGCTTGTTAAAATGACTTCAGTTTTTCCAGTGAGGGTAATTTACTTTGTGTGTTCAAAATCAATTCGAAACTCCCATTCTTCCAGGAGCCTTCCTCTAAAATGAGAATATTCCTAGGTGAAGCATTACTAAATTATTAATACTCACATATGTATTTCTTTTTTTAAATTTTATTTTAATGGTACATTTTAGATGTACATAGTGATAACATTCATCATAGGGGATTTGTACCTGTACGTGATATATCTTGTTCCTTCTTTTTTTCCCCCATTCCCCTCCCCTCCCTTTACCCCCTCCTCCCTCGTTATTTACAAAAGCTTTGTTTCCATCTTTTCCTTCTATTTCTTATTTGTCTTGCCCCTCTGTTCCTTCCCCTCTACCCCTCCCTCGTACCCCTTCCCATTTGGACACTTTCTTCCCTCTCTCACTCACAAATGTATTTTTACATCAGTTCAGTAGTCAACTTCTTGGCAAAATTTTACCAAATTATCTCCTTGGACTTAGTCTATTTAATTTTTGATCAAAGAAGAGGAAGAGAGTGATCAGGAGGGAGGCCTCGAGTAGGAAGACTGACTTAGAGTAACATCAGTTCCACGAGCCTGGAACCATTGTGACCAGGGTCTTGAGTCAAATTGAAAAGAAAAAGAAAAGAAAAGAAAAAGAAGACAACACTTTCCCCTCTATTTTACATATGACCCTTCCTGACAGTTATTCATTCACCCTGTATGGTGATATACAAGGCTTTAGATTGTCTTCATGTTTGTCTCCATTCCTTGGGAGTATCTCCTACTTTTCTCTACCTGCCCCCAGCCAATCTGATCTGGGCATTCTGTCATTGTTCTCTCCACCTGGAAAGCTGTTTCTCAGATGCCTTCTTCTCATCCTCCAGGTGTTTTCTTGGATGGTTCCTCCCAGCAAAGCCAACTCCTGATAACCTCCCCACAGGTCCCCACTGCAGCCACACTATCACCTGTTCTTTTTGTACTCTGAAGATGGACTCCACATTATATACTAAGTATTGCATTTTATTTGTTTGTTTCTTTGTTATCTTGCTCCCTTGTTCCACTATTATGTATACTTCATGAAAGTAGGGATTTTTGACTCATTTTCTCATGTCAATTTCCCCAGTTCCACAGTGCATGGAACATAGAGGGTTTGTGACACACATTCACTCAGTGAACACTCACTGAATACTTGGTACTAGCACACTAACTGGTGAGGAAATCAGATATTTTCATGGATGGCAGAAAATTGAGTAGGGGAAAGGCATGGTTGGGTTTTTGCCCTTGAAAAAGCTACATTGGGCATATTAAATCATAAAATACAAGTAAAAGCAATAAGTGCCCCTAAATACAGTGGTTCTCAATGGGCATGAGTTTGCCCCCTAGAGATATTTTACAACATTAGAAGACATGCCATTCTGGTTCCCATGGAGTGGGTGGCACTGGCATCCGGTGGGTAGAGTAGTGGCGTACTGCTAACCACCCTGCAACACACAGGACAGTCTTCCTCAAAAAAAAAACAAATTTTGTCTAACAAAAATGCCAATAGACTGAAGTTGAAAAACCCTATATTCTTGAATATATGTTAAGTCTTCTCTTATTGTAAGTATTAAACTTTGACTTACTTGAAAGAAAAATTCATTCAGGTACAGATTTCACTGCCATTTCATTCTAATTGTAAGAGTTTTCAAGATAATGCAAAGTATCTTGCCAGTAGAGGATGAATAGAAGCAGTTTATTTAAACAGCTCAACTCTACTTATGTTAAAATAATTTTCAGTGCTTTTAGAATGACACAAAAGAGTACTTTAAAGTGCAAAGATGTGTACATTTTATGTAAATTTTGATGTTTTAGGATATATGATCAGTATGAGTTATGTTATCTAAAGGTTGTTACTAGACATTCTACATAGTTTATTAATAAAGACGGTATATTTATCAGAGACACATTATAAATTAAAGAGGTACTAAAGCAAAAATATCTCTACTGCAGTCTTGAATACAATAATTTGGAACAACTAAAATTTTGAAAGAAAACTTCTCAAACTGATATAAAAGTTTCTCTCCAGGAATGAATGGAGGGACTATTTAAGTAAGGTCAGAGCCAAAGAATTTGATCTAGAGCTGTTGGCATCCAGGTAGAAGGGGAAAAAGTTATGAGCAATTTTAAGGGAGAGCCTTCAAAGAGAAATCTATAGATGACACAATGTGAGCCGAGACTGAAGTCAGACTTTTGAAAGAACCGAGGACCCAGGCTAGACTTGGATGCTGACAATGCATGAGTAAAGGAAACGGAAGAGACATGAGAAACCATGTACGAGGAGACCATTTGAACTTGGAAATTTCTGCACAAAAGGAGGAAATCAGGGTGAAGGTCAAAGACGGCTCTGGTCTATTCATCTAAATGAAGCGAGTGGTGGAACCTTCAGAGAAATGAGATTAGGAATCATTACACATTTAGGGAAACATGTAATATACTGGAATTTTGACGTATATCGAAAACAGAATCTTTCATCTGAGTGAAGATGTTAAAATAGAACTTGCAATTAGAGACTGCAATCCAGAAGAAATATCGGTACTAAAGGGGCTTTTTGAGAAATGTTCAAGAAGCTGAGAGTTGAAGCCATGGATTGGATAGAGCTGCTGACTCTGAATTAGGTGCCTCACATATAGTTTTCTCAAAGTTCAATGAAGTTAGTGATTAGGCTCTGTTTCGCAAAAGAGAAAATATGCACCAAAGATAATGGTTAGGTATAAATACACAGTTTTTCAGAGACAAAAACAGAATTCCAGAAAAACCAGGTGGACTTTAACATTTCCCCTGCGGTCTGTGGTAAGAGGAGGAAGCACAGCAAAGAACAGGCTGAAGGTGGGATCTGGAAAGATGTCGGTTGATGCGAAGAAGATGCTGCTCATTTATTTGTTTTCCTTTTGTTTTTTATTCTCTTTGTAACCAGGCTACATAGTATAAGGAACATTACTCTTACGTTTTAAAAACTCATCTGCAGCTGAGTCGTTTTTATAAATTGATCTTCTTATGGATTCTAAAGTAAGCGAAGACAGTTATACAGAAACAGAGCTTTTGTAGATAGGGAGGGAGGTGGAGGTGAGGGGAGGGGAATGGGAAAAAAAGAAGCAAGAAGATATATCATGTACAGGCACAAATTCCCTATGATGAGTGTTATCACTAAGTACATCTAAAATGTACCATTAAAATAAAATTTTAGAAAAAAATTAATAAAAAGAAAGTAATATAAAAAAAGAAACAGAAATAGTATTTGTATAGACAGTTATAAAGAAACAGAAATAGTATTATTGGGATTTCCTCAGTTAACTGTATTGATATCATAATTTGAAGCTTGGTCTAAAAGCATGCTCTACTACAGTATTAAATTGTATTTCCCGATGCACTGACTTTCACACACTGTTGCTTGTTGGCTACCAAGTAACATATACCACGTCTCCTTTTACACTGATGATTCCGGATACAGAATGAGCTGTAGATGTAAAATGTAAGTTTATATAGGATGAGAGCCATGGTTCTGATTCTTAATGAAGAGATGATGTGCCTGGAACACTAGTGAGAAGACCTGGAACAGTCCAGAAGATCAAGGGCCAAAAATACAAGATATATATGCACAAAGTAAGGACTCCAAAATACTCATCAATAACTTCCTAATGTCAGTCAACACTTTATTTAATCGTAGAACTCTTTTGTTGTCCTTGTTCTTTTGTTCACAGGTTGCTGTGGTGTTGATGTTATTTTTGTTTTATCAGAGTGGCCAGTGGAAGGATGCCTAGACTAGATGTAGGGTAGGTGTAAGATTAAAATATCAGCCCCATAGTAGCACGTCTTTAACCTTGGACACTTTGGAAACGAGTAGCCACACATGTTAAAAAAAAAAAAAAGGAAAAGAGAGAGAAAAACACTTTTTGAGCTGCTTGATTTGTATCCTTACAGAAAAAGACAACTTGACAGCCATTGAATTATTCCCATATCTGTGAGATATGCAAGATCCACATGATCCACGTGAATATTCTTCTGGGTGGTGAAAGCATACTCTGATTATCGAAGCTTTTCTATTGGCAAAAGTTAAGGAAGGAAGAAAATACTGTGATCCGTCTGAAAGTCAGTAATTGAACAAGAACCAAAAGAGAAGCAATAAACTTTATGGTCATATGCTATTTTAGGATTTACAAAGATTTCTGCACACTAAAGCATTGTGAGTTTCCATTGATACCAGTCGTTCTGTCCTTCCACTCAAATGCACCTCGAGGGAGGGTCTGCAGTTACAGGGGCCCGTGCTGCTTGGTTTGCAGTTTCACCTTAGAGGCACCAGAGGGCACCAGAAGGCGAGGAGACCAGAGCACCAAGCCCCTGGCATTTTCCACTTCAGGATACCTTCCACCATAATTAGCGCCTGCAGGAATCTGGGATAGTTTTCTCAATATGCACTCTATATACACATGCTTTTAAGAACCCTTATTGATATCCACCTTAAATTGAATGCATTTCATTTCCTTAGAGGTAGGTTAAGAAACAAATCAGGAAATAAGAAAAAGAAAGCAAAAAAATCACACAGACACATATTCTTTGGTAAATAAGAACATTGCCAAAAGTAAATGGCCTCCCTTTTCGTGGTCTCTCATCCTTCGTGCCATTGCTTCACACTTGTCTTTTCTAAAGTGACACTAAGAACTCTGTGACGCTTTAAAGATGAATGGGGCCCATGATACAAAATATCTTAATGTGACAAAGAAGACAACACTACAACGACTTTAAAACAGAGGATTTAGTATTTAGGAGCTTTTCCCATACTGATGGATGCTTAACTAATTTTATCTCATCATCAACCTTGGAAGCTATTAGGAAATTGCCATTCACCATCTGTGATATCCTGGCAATAACTTGATATTGTTCTGAAGGCTTAATCACATCAATTTAATTTAGCAAACATTTATTAGTCCCATGAATATTTGGCACTGTGCTGGGGTGGGAGATGCCAAGATGAACAATAAAGGTTTTTGTGTTTTTTTTTAACTTCAAAGGACTAAAAAACTTATAAAAATAGACAATATATAAGAAAGTATAATTCAGGTTAAAACAGGGAAATATATAAACAAAGTGCCTCATCATTTATTCATTTATTTTTAAATACTAGTTAATATTGATATTAATTAATAATTAATAATTTAAAAATGCCTTCTACAGACCAGGAACTATACTATATGTGAGGGGTATACACTGGTTGGCAAAACAAATTTGAATTCTTTTCTGACCTTCAAAGAGTCAATCAGAGAGAAGTATGACAAAGAAAACTAGTATGTGATAAATTCTGAAAGCACATTTAAATAAGGGGGGGAAATAGAATCTTATAGAAGCTGATATTTAAGAAAGCGACATGTGTGGAAGCGCATTCTAGGTGTGCCGAACAGATCATGTAATGCACCGGGGGGCGGAAACAGTCTGGCATATTGAAGGAGCTGAAAGAAGGTCAGAAAGCTGAAGTATGTATAATAAATGATGCGAAAAAGCCAGATCACGTCGAACCTGGTGGAAGATGCGAAGGACTGAATGAATACGGGAGCACAGTTAGGTGCAGGAAGACAAATGTTTCATAAAGAAGGGTACGATTTGAAAAGCATGATTAGATGCAGAAGGGACACTTTGTAGGAGCTGCACCTTCGCAAGTGTGAGGGAGTGAGTAGCACGCTAGTAACTGTGTAGTGTGTGATGCAGCTAGAAGCAGAGTTTGGAATACAGTTTGGGGAATGTGGAGAAATTAGCGGCCCTTTGAGGCATGAAGGGAATTTATGGACATCATCGCAGGCAAGCAGTGACATTACTGAAGTTCCAGGCCAGGAAGTCTGATTTGGTAGCAGTGTGTGCTAAAGGCAGAAAGGGAACTCAAAGTCCTTAAAAATCTCTGCTGAAGCCAGTGAACAGGGTTTTAGGGTCACAGGATGCTGGTGATGGAAAGAGAGGTATGGTGCAGATAGGACAATCATTGCTGAGGCGAAGTCCTTGAGTTTCTAAGTCTAACTGGTTGTGAGGATCTAGAGAGAAAACAAAGTCAAACAAATTTTAAATTTAATTCTGGGCAACTTAGATAACATTAATGCTACTATTAATTAACTGTACCTAAGTAGGTATATTAGATACCTTTTTAGTGTAAGAGAGCAGATTTAATACAGGACATTTATAAGTCACAAGAGTCACCCATAAGCCAAGTGCAGGAAGAGTGCCGAATGTCTATCTGTGCTCTGGAGACCCAAAAGATCCAGTCAAGGGCTGGGAGCCCGCGGCACTGTCCCATGTAGGTCTGTGTCTGCAGATGATGGCTGAAGAAATCTACACTGGAACCAGGATACGAAGCTCACAGCAGAGATGAAGATCAGAGCTCCCCCGAAGCAACAGCAGCCATCCTCAATGACGGCAAGGCCCCGAGCTCCTTCCTGGACGAGAACAGCTGAGTCCCCTCAGGAGAACCAGCCACAGCAGAGCTTCTCCTGGGAAACAGCCCGCCACTATCTTCTGCTCCGGTTCTCCTTTGTGTTGCAGCAGCAACAATCCTCAGGTGGATCCTCTACGCCCAGAACCACAATGACTCAGTCCAGCTGGGTGTTGTGGCGCAAGCTGACCACAATAATAAGTCTACCACAGTAGGATAATGTGATATATATCAAAAATGAAAGAGAAAGAGAGGAAGAGAGGGAGAGAGAGAGAGTTGCTAGTATTGTAAACTGAATAACTAAGATCAAGTAATCGGGAAGGGTCATGGCAATTTTGTTGAGGACAGTCTTGAATACATTGTCCCATATCCTGATGCAATGGTGGAAAAGGAGAAGTTCCGATACAGAGAAAGTATAGATGATAAGGTGCTAAGTGGCTTCTGAAAAATTATGATGTGAGGTTATTGAGAACCAGCTGCTGCAATGTAGCCGAACAGTTTGCTTTAAAGGGATTGAGTCCAGAATTAAGAGAGTGCTATGCACAGAAATAACAGCTGAAGTTGCAGAGACAAAGAAACTGCGAAGAGAACATGTATAGAAGCAATAGAATATGATAGGAGAAGAAAGAGAAAGGAAGAGAATAATGGGAGGGAGGACAAGAAGGATAATAGGAGTGGACAGAAGATTGGAGAGTTAAGAATTAGACCTGTTAAAATCCCTAAAAAACCATAGTAAGGAAAGACAAAAATTTCATTAAAACATAGATAAAGAAGATAAAATATCAGGAAGACAGGATGAAGAAGAGCAGGAGCTTTTTGGGCCACCAGTAGAATCAAGACTGACCCCAGACCATACTGACTTACTACTTTGCTTTTTCCTGCCCAATTTTTCAATAAACTACTAATCACATGGAAAAATTATACATAATCTGAAAGATTTCAACATGGAAAATGAGTGTAGATAGTCTCAAGAAATAAAAAGGGGAAAATATAAATAGAAACAAGTCAATGAGAACAAATATTCCAAGAAAAAAACATTTTGGACAAACTATTTTCTCAAAAAATAAAAGCAAAATTATTTTTAAGGGAAAAAGTAAAGATATAAGCAGATAAAGGCGTATAAATATGAGATAAAAAATCCTGAAGGAAAGGGAGATAACACTATTAACAAATAAATGACAAAGTAACATGAACATTTTAAAGGAAAAAACACATTACAGTAACCAAGTAGAATTACCCAAGATGAAAAACATGGTGGACAGACTTGAAAGATCTTGAAAATAAATTGGATAAAATGAGGCTTTTCGATGACCATAAAAATGGTGGTAGACATGTAAGACCAAAAAAAAAAAAAAGATAATCAACATATTCTTGGCTTAATTACTATCCCTGAAAGAGAGATCTGAACAAATAAATGACGTTAAAAAAAAATCCAGAATATAAAGAACAAGAGAATTTCTTAAAATTAAAAAAAAAATAATCATTCTTGTTAGACCCCAGGAAACTTTCTAATATTGCAATCAGCATAAATATATTTTATCAAGGTTATTTAATATTAAACATAAAGAAAATATTTTCTATGGTCATACAAGAAGAAATAATATGTCTTTTGACTTTACCTATGAGCTACTCATTTTTTTTTTAGATTTTTATGCAAATTTGTCCAAAATTACACAAACTTATAGGCAATTACACAAGCTTACAGACCACAATTAATTGTACCTTTTGCTTATGACAGTGAGCAATGTAAACAACCACCTACATACAGCAGTAAGTCACAACTATATAAAATTACTATAGTACCCAGTGTACGTGTCACTGATTTAAATTTGGGTATTAGGTTCTTATTTTTAAGGTACCATTATTCCTCTGGATTCCCAGTCCCCTCCCCCTTTGCCCTCTTCTTGTTCCCTTGAGCCCTTTGCCTTTTAGCTTACGTCTAACACTTTGTCTTTTTGTATCCGTTGTTTACTCTTTTCTTTCGTTTGTATTTGACCTCACTAAATGAGGGATACCATGTGGTATTCCAGCTTGCGAGACTGGTTTATTTCACTCGACACTGTATTTTCCAGGTCCATCCATTTTCCCATAAATGACTCTAGTTTGTCATTCTTTATAGCTGAATAGTATTTCTTTATGTGTAGATACCACATTTTGTTTATCCAGCTATCCAGTGATGGGTGGCAGCGGCACTGTCGCTAGTGCTGCCGCTAGCGCTGCGCGCAGTTTCCCGGGTTCGCTGCTGCCCTCCGGCGGCCCACAGTGTCGCGCGGATCCCGGCGGACTCTCCAGCCTCCGCCACGCTGCCAGGCGGTCTCACCGCTGATTTGACCGGGTCTCCTCCACGTGGATCGCGCAGTTCCTTGGTGATCCGCGGACTCCGGCTGCGCCCTGGTCATGCCGCGCTGCTTCCCTCTGCCGCCTCTCCCATCTCTGTTTGGGTCCTTTTGTAATTCTTGATCCTGTTTTCTTCCTTTCTGTGTAAATTCCATTTGTTTGCAATTCTTTCCGGCCCTTATTTTTACGCTTGTGGGTGATTATTCCTGGAAGGTCTGTTACGTTGACCGCCCACATCCACCATCTTGGGTCCTCCCCCCAGCTACTCATGTTTAAAGACAATGAACAGTCTTGGAAATTTTAGAAGCAAGGGAAAGAGTGATATGCCCTTCTGGATTGCTTTCCAGGTATAGACAGATATTTTGGAACAGACCCAAAGCACCCTCCTGGAACAATTACACAATAAGAAACTTCTATGAAAAGAGTTTATTAATCAAAATAAAGAACTGGGATTGGAGAAATTGTAATAAAAATATTAGTTAAGTCCAGTGAATCTCTTAATAGAGGTAGATAACTCAACTATTAAAAAGACATTTGGGCCGGGGATTTAGCTCAGTGGTTAGAGTGCTTACCTCACAAGCACAAGGCCCTGTGTTTAATCCCCGGTACCAAAACAAACAAACAAACAAAAAACTATTTTGACAGAATAGTCTGTAAGTACCACAAACTTAAATGATGTCAAAATAATTATACATAGGTTGAACATAACTTATCTGAAATGTGTGGGTCCAGAGTGTTTTGAATTTCAGATTCTTTTAAAGATTCTGGAGTATTTATGTGTACATATATCCTGATATATCCTGGGTCACGGGACTCAAGTTAAAAGATGAAATTTGTTTGCATTTTAAATACACCTTATACTCATGGCCTGAAAGAAATTTTATACAATATTTTTAGTGAGCTCGTGTTTTGACTGCAACCCATCGCCCATCACATGAGGTGAGGTGTGGAATTTTCCACACGTGGTGTCATGTCAGCGCTCAAAAAATTTCAGATTGAGGTGCATTTCAGATTTTGGATTTTTAGACTAAGTATGCTCAGAAATTTATCCCACCAAAATGGGAAGGTGGCAAAATAAATGAAGTGAGGACACACATACAAAGCACTGAATGTATCTTTATAGTAAGGAGTCCAAAGACGCTATCCAGAATTTAACTCTTTAGTTTAAAATCCATGACTCCAAAATACATAATTTTTGTTCTATTTTTTCTTGACTGAAAGGGGAAGAATTTTTCAATAGGTAATTAATATGTTTGGAAGAAACATTTCCTTAAACTTCAACCGTTTCATAAGTTTTACTACTTCAGTATCTCTTTCCTTAAATTCATCTAAATTCAATAGTTACATTTAAAAAGAAGAGGAATGCACGGCAAATTAGTAGACAAAGTCAAGGCTGAAGGTATTTCCTCAGTAGTCTATGCAGACCACCACCGAGGACTTAATTTTGACTTCGAGTTTAGTGTTACTAGGTACTGTGTTAGCCGATGTCACATATTTGGTAACATTGACCTAATAGTATGAGAACTGCAAGAATATATTATATTCAATGGCAAGAAAAAATAGAACTCTAGATCCTTAATTTTTTAAAATTTATATGTATAGGAAATAAAATGAAATTAAGCCAAAGGAGAAAAAAAATGGAATGACAGACAGACATCTCTATTAGAGCAAGCAACAATTAAAACCAATAAACCGCTGAGTGTTTACCAGGGAGATCTGCCCCTCTCTAGATGGCACAGTGGGAGTGAGAGCGGCTCCCTATGTCACCCTCCTGTCAGGAAATGACAGCTGCCTGTGTCGGGTCTACTCCCTGTGCACTGATTAAATAGAGTGAAAATTTAGACATGACGGAACCAGCTTCCTGCCCTACAACTAGGAGTCTGTGGGGACTGAACTACTCTAAAGGAAGAGTCTTCAGCGTGGAGCAGTGAGCGTGTAAATTTAAATCTGAGGCAAAGCGGAGTCCCATTCATGAGGGAAAGAGCGCTGCTTCCCAATTATCACCTTCAGTTACTCGCCCTCCCCACCCCTGACAAATGAATTAATTTCTTGTTCTGTTCCTGCTAAATTAAAATCCATCTATCTTCTCTTGGGATTTTCTCCCCCTATAGAAACAGAAGTCTCCCCGACTCCTTTCCACTGAAATAAGAAATTATTTAAAACATCAAGTCCAGATCTCTTACTCTTACACATATGAAAAATATCTAATGCCTTTCAGGTAAAAAATGTTTCTTTCAACAAATTTTGAAATATTGACACAATGAGGTATAAATCAAACAGCAGTGCCGTATCTGTATGATCTTTCATATTTTTCCAACCATGTTTTAGTTCTTCACTATAGATCAGATGTTAAGAGGTTTTTATTTTTGAGAAAATAAAATTAAAAACAAATGAAGAAAACCAAACCAAAAAGAAAGAGAAAGAAAACACTAAGTCCTAAAAAGTTCAAGAACAGAATTGGATTGAACTCAGGAGGCCTAATTCAAATTCTAAGTGTGTTTTTCTGTCTTGATCTGCAACAATCATTCATGGGTTTCCTAGAAGGCTTTAACATCCATCATTCACTCCTGAGCCAACCCGACAGGTCCTTAAAAATGATACTTTGACAACACAGGTGCACCTAGAAGAAAATGTTCATTGATTCGTTCTTATATTCTTACGGGTGGTTACTGAGCCTTGCTACACATGCCTTGTTAGTATACTAGGCACCAGCGAACACACAATAAAGATGAAAAAGGAACGAATTGTTGGAATATAGGTCCAGAAATATACACTAAGAAATATACTCTTCAATGTATTCAGCTCTGCACACCTAACTCTGTTCTATTGTTCCTAAGTCTGTCATTAAATGACATACATGAGCCCCAGAAGGGTCAACAGGAAGTCTAAATAGGTCTCAAATTGTGAGTGAAATTGTGAAAATCTTGCTTATAGAGAGTGAAAAATCAACCAATGTCCACCTAAATTGAATATAAAATATTAAAATCCCTTCTAGGTAGTAGAGCAAACTGCAAAGGTAAACACTTTTTTTTTTTTTTGGTACCAGGAATCTAACTCAGGCCCTCATGCTTGCAAGGCAAGCACTCTAACCAGTAAGCTAAATCCCCAGCCCAAAGGTAAACACTTTTAACAGAATAATTATCTATAAAATGTTAATGTTGACTTTTACACCAGATAGTTTTAGGATATTGTTGTCTAATATTTACTCTGCTCTTTTTGATTAGAGTGATAGGAAGTAATGAATTTTCAGCATCAGAATTGGAATTGATTCCTATATCATGATCAAAAGCTATAATATTTAAAATCAAAGTTCCTAGAACATATTGCTTGGCTAAATACTGAATGCAAAATCTTTTTTACTGAAGTTATAATCTTAAATTGATGCCCCACAAGGTGGACAAAAACTTGGAAATTTCTAGTAAGCTACCAGAATTTGAAGTGTATGATTCCATAACTAGTAGGGTGGTTCTTTCTTTTCTTTATTTCCATACTTCTGCACTCACCCTGTTCCTAAGAAGAAAGAATATAAATATCCTCTTACAACAAATATTCTATTTTTCAATCACTACCTATTTTCAAATTGTCATAAAAATAAACAGGAAAAGGGACATAAACCATATTATATCTGGTTTTGTTCTCTCTGAACTATCAACTGGAAGAAAAAGATACACAATCTTTTGGACATTCACTTTGGAAAGCAAACAGTGGACTGGATGATTCAAAACTGGATTTACCAAGCTTATTTATAATTGGCTTTGTTATGCATTACATACTTTTTGGCAGACCAGATTGGTACTTTTCATAAGGCAAAAGGGATCAAATAGAGGTTTAGAGTGCCCTATAGTAATTCAACCAGAAATAATAAAAAAATTATCAGATAAGCCAGACTCAACTATTAAGTCAAGGAAGGATTGAGATTGATAAGCGGCCAGTCATAATTTATACAGAGGTGAGTTTGCTCACTTGATAGCTTGGTGAAGGTGGGAATTTGGGATGAAGCGGTCCATGCAAGCAACTGATCAGTTGATGTTTATTTCCAGAAAAAGCTTCCAAGAGAAAAAGGACTAGAAAAGAAAGAAATTACAGAAAAAAATGAAATTTTGTTGAAACCATGTGTAGAAATCAGTGTGTACATTGCCCATTCCTTTAGGATAATGATGATGTGATTCTGACATAGACAGTGACTTGGAGAGAGATTTAATTTTTCAGCAGTCAGATATATCTAATAATAACTAATTTGGGTTTAATTTATCAGTAACTTATAGTACCTGAATGTGGGTCTGTTGACTCTATTATGTCCATAAGTTGAATCATTATTCTAAACTCAGAGGACACAGACTGACAGCTCGCACTGTAATCACCTCTTGTCCCCAAATCAGAAGCAATATATTATCCTTAGACTGAAATTAGCATTATATATCCAAAAATCTCTGCCATGGAATCTAAATGTGCAGAGTTTGTCATAAATAAGGAAGCCAAAAAAAAAAAAAAAAAAAAAGAAGGAGAAGAAGAGGAAGAAGAAAGAAATGTAAACAATTCTGATGCACACTTTACAAATCTGGAAGGTTATTTTTTTTTTCTTTTGGGTGCAGGGAACTGCTTTCATTATCAAAAATATAACTCACTGTTCAATTTTTGGTAATGTTTATACTGTGTCATTTCATACAAGTTTAAATGCACTTAATATAGCTTCCTTATGCTTACATAAGTAAATAAATATGAGGAAAACTAAATGTTATATATGCTTTTGTAATGTCAAACCATCCAGATATAGCATTAAAGTTAGTCAACCAACATAAGCAGCCACTTGCTAAGCCAAATCTCTTATCTATGATTTTTTTTTTTCCAGCTGGTGTGTGTATTTTATAAAATCGTGTCTATTGGGGTGGCTGTGTTTGGGAGCTATTTTCTGTTGTGCATTATGTTGGCATTTAGCCTTAAACTTTCTTCTTGTACAATGAGAGTAATCATGATAGTTCATCAAAAGAATACTAGAAAATACCACCAAGTATTCAAACACAGTGTAAAAAATATTTTGAGCCGTAACAATCACTGTATTTGTTTTACAACAATCACTCTCTCACTACTCTTACTCTCATGTCAAACCTGATGCATCCTGCGAGTGCTAGTTTTGTGGTGATAGTTCTCATAGCTTAGGTAATGATTCCTTAGGTCTACCATGGGGACCTACTTAGAAAGTAAACTTCAGGGATTCCAGTTGGATAAGTACTGTAGCTATGCCTGTGCCGTATCCTCCTATTTATTTCAAAGATTCTCAAAGGTGATGTAATATGAAAAAAAGACATACATGAAAGGCGAATCTGTCTATAGACTATGAAATTTGTAATATAGTATCAGAATGTGAAACAGCAAGTCAGAAGGGTCTGATGGCAAGAGTTTTAATATCCGTGGGTGTTTTGAAACTCCATGTCCTCTCAAAAGTCATATCCTGTTCAAGGCCCTGAGTTTGATCCTAGCATCTCAAGAAACACAGAAAAAAAAGAGAAAAAGTCAAAGTAAAATTTGCTACTAAGTATTCCTGTGTGTGGTATTGTGCTTTGTAAATGCATATGGTCTCAACTTCTTGAATCTATAAATCAAGCTAAAAAATAAAAATGCTTATCAGCTGGTAAAATAAAAAAAAAAAAAGCCATGTCCATACTACTGGTGAGGAATTTCTTCCAGTCTTGTATTTTTAGAACAGGGATAAAACCGTTTTCTCCCTAATTACAGACTCATTTAATCTCAAGGTTGAAAAAAGACATTGACTTGTGAAGCACAGCATTACACTTCTATTCTCCAGTTCCCACTCCACACCATCTGGAAATCCACCCCACACTTCAAAGAAAGCACATCCATCTTTGAGCATCGTTGACCACATAACAACTTCTTGATAATGTCAGAATCTGTCTTCTTTAAGTTTCCACCAATCTGTTAATAATCTAACTTCTGCCCATACAAAAATGTTTCACATAAGAAGTCAATTACAATCTATCCCACATCAGAAAGACTAATTTTCATATTAACTATTCCCAGTTTCATCAACCATTCCTGATAAGATCTGATGATGAGTTTTATCCTGGTTGCCTTTCCTCAAATTTACTCTGAATTCTTGAAAAGAAGATCTAAAGGGTATTACTTTCTTCCAGATATGGCCTGAGAAATAAATTGAAACCATCACTTTTCATATGCTGAACTAGGATCTTTGCATTTGTCTTTGTAG
>PVJO010012481.1:0-26290 GCA_004026905.1 Hystrix cristata
ATTTAGCGATTCCTTTTGGCTGACTTCTTCTGTGGCTCCTTGTGCTTCTTTTTTTTTTTTTCCCTCTTACTACCTTCTTTGAATCCTGATGAGAAAATAGATGGGTCCCAGTTGCTGTTGACTCAAGGTATACTTTTCTCATCATAGTCCATAAAAGTAGACTGAGACACATGCTTGAGGCTGTAGGAATTTGGTAAATAACTGTTGAGTGATTGCAGAAAAATGCAGCTGGAGAAGACAAAGCCCTCTTTGTCTCCCTCGTCACTTATAAGGAGGAATTTCAACTTGAGATCATCTTCAGCTTCTCTTTCTTGATCATTCTCAATAATTTTGTTTGAATTAATATTTCTCCCGGTAACAATCTTGCCTGAAGTTGTAACATATATGTAGTTGCCCATCCCATTATCATCAAATGCCGAGGAAGAGAATGAAGTAAGGCCCTCATGCCCCAGTGAACCATAAGATGTATATCCTGTGTCAAAAGAAGAAAACGTCTTAAAAACTGCATGTTCACTGGAAGTAGAGTAGAAAGATTCCACACCTCTGCTTGTGTTTCTGCTTCCATACAAGCTTTTTTGGACTATTTAAAAGATCTTCAAATGAGTCTTCAAAGAAGTGAAATGAAACTGGGTCCTTTTTACTAAACATTTCTATAAAGACATCATCTGCCTTACAGAATGTGGAGCCATAATCATATTCATCATCAAAATCACTTCCACCTCCACCATTTAATCCCTCCTTGCCGTATTTATCATAAATGCCTGCTTTTCATCATTCGATAATACCTCATATGCCTCAGCTACTTCTTTAAATTTTCTTTCTGCTGCTACTGTATTTTGTGGATTTTTATCAGGGTGCCATTTAAGTGCCACTTTATGATAAGCCTTTTTAATGATATCAGGTGAAGCGTATCTCTGTACTCCTAGAACTTCATAGTAATCCACCATTTTTAACAGATTATTGGAAACAGGTGTGCTGTTGTTTCCTTGCAGCTCAGACTGTTCCTATGGTGGTGATAGAGGCAGTGACTGCAAATAGGCACATCTTTGGTTTGAAGGCAGTGTCACTACCATGGGTCACTGCTGGGAGATATTAGGAGTCTGATTATGTGGCAGGCAGAGTTACATAATTAGATCAGAGAGGGCTGCCTTATGGTGTCATGCTGGGGTAGGGGTTGGGACTGGATCTTCCAGAGGGAACTAGTTCAGAGTCACACAAGACCATATTGAGACCTCTTCTATTTTCCTGGAGACCTCAGACAGTGCCTCATAACCCAGTGAGACCTGTTGCCAAAGGCCACAGCATTCCCCTTTGTGAAATATGACCTCCAGATTACTGAGTCTTAATTACTTGCTACTTCTTCCCTGCTTTGGACTGAAAAAATTGAAAAATTAGTGAACCGTGTGAAAAAAATATTCAAGCAGTTGACATACTTTAGTCAGACAGTTTAGTAGGAGATAATAGGTAATTGAGTCACAGTGTAATAAAGGGGGAGGCTCTGGATGCTAATCTGTGTTAGACACCTAAGACAGACTAGGGCATCAGGAAGGCAGGCAGCCTAATGAAACCTTTCTCCAGGCCACTGGTAATTCATCTGGGATGCTGGTATCTTTGCCCACCTTAAAGTTCACTATAAAATGTGTAAAGATTTTGGAAGTTGTGCATTCATGTATTCATTATGTAATTATTGAGTGCGTACTTTGTGCCAGGCACAGTTTCAGCTGCTGGTGATAACAGTATTGAAGAAAAGATGCCAATTTTCATGATGCTTATACTAGGGTATCAATAATAAGTGAGCAAGTCACGGACAGAGGGACACATGTCATCCCAACTACTCAAGATGCTGAGGCAGGCTGGGGATTTGGCTCAGTGGTTAGAGCGTTTGCCTTGCAAGCACAAGGCCCTGAGTTCAATCCCCTGCACCACAAAAAAAAAAAAAATGCTGAGGCAGGAGGGTTGCAAGTTGGAGGCCAGCCTGGACAATTTAGGGAAACCCTGACTCAAAAAATAAGAAGGGTTGGGGTTAGCTTGGTGATAGAGTACCCCTGAGTTCAATCCCCAGTATCTCCAGAAAGGGAGGAAGAAGGGAAGAAGACAAACAATATTGGTTTTAGAAAGTTTCTAAGGAGATGACATTAGAGCTGAAACCTAAATGATGAAGAGTCAGCTTTGTAGACATTGTGTTTATTTCTAGTTTGGGGGTATTGCAGGTAAAGCTAACATTTATTTTTAATATAGTGGAAACTCAAGGTGCGGTGGTAACGGTTTAGGTGTCTGATTTTGTTCGTGCCTGCGTGTGTGTGTGTGTGTGTGTGTGTGTACGGGTGGCTGGGGATCCAGCCCAGGGCCTTGGGCAGGCTGCAGGAGTGCTGTACAATGGGGCTCTCCTGGCGCTCATGTACATCCTCATGGATTGATGGCTGTTATGTGGAGAACCACTTGTATGTGGGAAAGTAGAATTAAAGAGCTTAGCAGTAAATTAGACCAATATTGGTTTTCTTATGGGATGATTTAAATTATCAATAGGCTAGACCTGAATTATAAAAGTTTACATTCTATTCTTGCCTCATTTTATTGTCCTAAAAAATTGCCCATGTTGTTCTGTCTCTGTTTTTCCTCTATTTGTAGCTGTTACACTTTCCACCACATTTATAAACCTCTCAGTTAAGTGATAGTCTAATGAAATATAAAACTGTAGTATATGTTTCTGGGCAGACTTTTCCAGGCTGTCTGCCAGGTCTAAATAATTTTTGCTTTGCTTATTTTGTTTTGATATACTAGTTGTCAAGTAGGCACATCTTTGCATTGAAGGGCAGTGCCACTACCATGGGTTACTGCTGGGAGTGAAATTGTGAAATGTTTGAAACTCAATTAATTTACGATTTCTGCACTATATGTACTTACATGTGTTTATGTGTGGCACTTGGATCATTATAGTTGCCTGCCGTTGAAAATGTGAAAGGTATTGAACATTGTTTGAGCACCATCTAAGTCACACTATACTTTGATTTACATACAGTTTTTCGTTTAACTGACACAGCATTCTTTTTTTTTTCTTTTTTTTTGAGACTGGGTCTCACTATGTAGCCTAGGCTGGCCCAGAACTCTCAGCAAGCCTCCTGCTTCAGCCTCCCGAGTGCTGGGATTACAGGAGTGTGCCGTCACGCCTGACTGACATGTGTCAGTTAAGTGAAACTATTTTGTGCCCATAAGAAAATTTAGATTCTGAGAGAGAAAGTAATTTGCCTTAGTCTACATAGCTTGTTAGTGAAAAACCTGATATTTAAACTTGAATCAGATTCCAAATCCTGCTGTTTCCACTCTACTGCATTTTTTGGACTGTAATTTAAGAGTTGAATTCTAGACATCCCACAAACATATATTGAAAACCCATGATACAGAAAGAAGTAGGAAATTGAAAATTCTGCTCCTAAGAAAGTCATAATTTGAGAAAACTAATTTCAGTAGAGTGTAAAAGTGTAACGCAAAGAATTGCTTCTGTAACTATGTGCTCCCCCGCCCCTCACCCTTGCCGGCAGCTGTGCCATTTTCTGTGATCCACTCACAATTAACCTTTTCAGAATTGCCTCAGAGTCTGGGCCTTCTCATGCCCTTGGCATATGCCCTCCAGTCTGGTTTGAATCTATACTCTGCCCTTCCTCCTTTTTAACAGCCCCCCATACTGGGGCTTGAGCCAGGGCATTCTCAGTGAGCTACATCCCTTTCCCTTTATTTATTTTACTTTGAGACAGGGGGTTCCTAAATCCCTGAGTCCCCCAGGCTAGGCTTGAACTTGTGATCCTCCTGCATCATCCTCCCAGAGTGCTAAGATTACAGGTGTGCACCACCATGCAAACCCGGCTGACTTTTGTTTCTTTAACTTCCTTGTGCTTCTCACACTAAAATATCACGGCATCAGATTTTACTCAGTCTTTCCAAGTAGTATGTGGACCTGGGGCTTTAGATGCTGTCTAGATCTCATGGGACCTTAATTTATATATCTAACCTGTCACTTTTCCCACTAAACTTAAGACTTCCCATGTGACCTCTCCGTTGTAATACCTATTTAGTGTTTCAGCCTTCCCATTTCATGTAATGGTGCAACCATTCACCTGTTTGTTCAGGCCAAATCTAGGAATTATCTTTAATTCCTCCTTTTTTCTTACTCCCTACATCTAATCAGAAGCCAAACTCATTGGCTTTTTACATTCAAACTGTGTGTATCCCAGATTCAGTCATGGGAATACAAAGTTAGATAACATGGTCCTTGCATCAGTAGCAGCGGGTAGGAGTGTAAGTGATGTTTGAGCTGAATTTTTAGAAGTTGTGTAATCAAAGAAACAGGCAAGGTCCTTTTTGTACCAAGAGAACTCTATTTTTGAAGGCAAATGTTGTTAAACAGAATGATATACTAGAACCAGTTTAGTGTGGAGATATATACATATATCACCACACTATATATATATATATATATATATATATTTTTTTTTTTTTTTTTTTAAAGAATTAGACCAGTCTGTGAACAAGGTCTGGGTCAGGAAAGATTGTAAGCTAGAATTTGACTTTGTTTCAGGTTTGAGTTTTTTGAGGCAAGGTCTTACTGTTAGGGTTGGTCTTGAACTTGCTCTGTAGCCCTCAAAGTTGAGATCTTGTCTAAAATTCTCGAATGCCTAAGCTAAAGAGTTGGAAGCTTGCTCTGAAAAGATTCTGGTAAAATTTCTAAGCTTATACTGTTGGTGTGGGAGGCTTGAAATTCGAATCTGACTGGGCTGACAACCCCTTTAGCAACCTGAAGCAAGGGGCTACAGGTAAGTACTGTACTTTACCATTGAGCTACATCTGCAGCCCAAGGTAAAGAATTAGAGAGATCTCTTTGGAACGAATGTAGTCTTAGAGGATGAATTGGAGAGGCCAGACCCAAGATAGACCCAAAAGGAACAGGCAAATTAGGAGACTATTGCCTTAGGGAATGATGTTAAGAAGGCATTGGATATTTTAGAAATATGACTTGACATATGGTTTGGTACTAATTATATGACCTTGGGCAAAAGATCTGTTTACTTGAAATTAAGTAAATGGCTATCAAGGCTATTTTTAGTCTACTGAGAATAAACTCTGTGTCTCATGTTGAAGTATTAGTTGTTTTTGAACTTGTCAAACTTGCTCTGCTTAGAGTGATCCAAAGATAAGATTAGATGTGCTAGTACTATTTCATCTGAGTACAAAAAAAGAGAATTGGTTATTTTTTTACAATCAATTGTTTCACTGCCAAAATGGTAGATAGTGTAGTCCACTGGCCATAGGCTTTAGAAACTATTTTTCAAATCTTTGTTTCATCTTTCTAGTTTACTGTAAGCAAGTTACATAACCCTTCTGTGTCTTCTCTCTCATCATTACAGGGAAAGCATTGTAATGTATCTCCTCAAACACAGAATGTACTATTGTTTGAAGATGGGGGTATCAGTAGATTTGGTTTCATATGGATAAAGTATTTTTGGAAGTATTAGCAGGGAAGTCATAATCCTGGGTGCCTCAAAGAAGGAGAATTTAGTTTGAGGCCTAGTGTGGGAAGAAGGCTTTTGTCTATAAGGTCATTTTGCGTCTTTTGAGTTTTGTCCATGTAATTGGACAGTTACCAGTTCAGAAGGTAGTTTAAGAATAGTATTTACCTTGGGGTTGGGGATTTAGCTCAGTGGTAGAGCGCTTGTCCAGCAAGTGTAAGGTCTTGAGTTCAATCCCTGGCATCCAGGAAAAAAAAAAAGGTACATCACATAACTATAGAGACTAACTTAAATTCATAACACTGAGTGCTTAGATTGCTTTACGGAAAGCAATAACCGAATAGATGTTGGCTATCATTATGATCTTTATCATCATCAATAAAATTGACCAACTGTAATTTGAAAGCTTTAAATATTCTGTGCCTCTACTCTTTGTGTTAGTAAGGAAAGGTATAGCCACACCTTATATTATGTGAGCTGAGATTAGGACAAGAATTGGCTTACAGGTAAGAGAAGCTGAGGTGGTTCTGCTAAATCTCTAATGTTATCTCATTTCTTCATAGCACTCCATCCTGCTCACCCAAGCAGCATGTTCTTCTACATGCGTAGATGACTATTATTTCTCTCTGTGCCCCTCTCTCCCTTCAGGAAACACAAATGTCAAGGGGCAAATAGCCAAAAAAATTAAGTGGGCTGAAGACTGCTGTGCTCTTGAGAAGATTATTTCTTTGAGTGTTTGCAAGTAGGAATATAAAGAATCTCATGTTCGGATAGGGCAGGAGTTGATCTCAGGATCACTTTATACTCATTAAAATTATTGAGGACCCTCTACCCTACTTCCTCCTCCCCAGCTGGAGCTGACCTAAGTCTAAAGATGTAGATTTGGTATAGTGCAATGTTTTTCAAAATGCATGTTGTAATCTTAGTAGGTCACTGTGTTAGCTCCCTGAGGGTGCCATAACAAATTACCACAAATTTGGCAGCTTAGGCAACAGAAGTTTATGCTGTCATAGTTCTGGAGGCCAGAGGTCCAAAATTAAGGTGTCAGCAGGGTGGCACCTCCTCCACAGGTTCTAGGGAACAATGCGTTCTTTGCCTCCTTCAGCTTTCCGTGGCTGGATGTGTCCCTGTGCTTGTTGGCTGTGACGCTTCAGTCTCGCTCTCTGGTCAAGTTGCTTCCTGGTCTTCTGTCTTACCCTCTTCTGTGTTTCCCATCTCCCTTAGCCTTTCTCTTACAAGGATACTTGTCATAAGGTAATTTGTATACATTTTCTCATACTTCAGATATTCTTAATAAAATCATGAATTATGTTTTCCTGAATTTTGATACCCAGCCTCAGGTTACCTCCAAACTCCTTCTCGACTCCTCCTTTGTTTTTGTTTGTTCCTTTCCGTGGCTTCTCGTAGCTCCTTATTCAGAGTAGCAGCCTCAAGTTTGTGAGCAAAGAGGGCATCTCATTTGTGTTTTCCTAGGCGCAACACAGGCTCGGCATGGAGGAAGGGCTATTTTGATAGTGAAAGAGGAGGAAGAATGAAGCGCTAATTTGCATTTTCCAAGCATTCAGATTGCTGGAAACAGGTAGCTGTATGAAAGCCATGAGGACTTTCTAGACCCGTCGTACCATTTCATCCTCTTTATTCTCGCTTCAGGGTGCAAGTCGTGTTTGCAGCGAAGGTTCTCCCTCGTGCCCGTGCCCGAGAGGAGGGTTCCACACCGGTACTTGGGCCAGCCCAGCCCCTTCACACACCCTCATCTCCTCAGACCAGGTAAGGCCTTTAGCGTAGTAACTGCCTTTCCTCTGAGGTGCTTTGTCTGCAGCAATGCTGTGTGTTAGAATATTCTGCCGTGATGGAAGTATTTTGGATCTGTGCTGTCCTGCAGGGTAGCCAGGAGCCATGTGTAACTCTTGTACATTGATAATGTTGCTAATGTGATTGAGAAGTTGGTTATTTTATGTTATTTTAATTAAGTTTAAACTTACATAGCTACATGTGGTTTCTGGTATTGAATTGACAGCCATCTAGAATGATAAATATAACAAACCTTAAAATGCAGAATATTGAAAAGTACATATTTCAGAATATTTTTAAAGAAAGGTTCTATTACTTTATACTTGATAGTTTCTAGAAGTGTTCTATTGATTATGAATCACTATGTTAAAAGGCATTTTAGAAAAGATTGTTTTTTTGAAGGTGTTAAGTGTTCATTTCAAAATTTTGTTTAATAAAAATACTTCTATATAGTATAAGCAAGATTTGCAGATCTCTTTGTCATCACTTTGAGTGGCGGCCAATACCAGTTGATAAAGGTAATACAAAAGGTTAATCAATGTTTATTTCATTAATTTTTTTTCTGCTACAGGATCCCAGTGTTGCTGCTAGAAGATGCACCATTGCTATTGCTCAAATTAAAGACTGAAAGGTGTTTTCATTTTGATTTTTCAGAAGATACTTAAGGGATGAACAATAGGGAATGAGTATCATCCTAAAGAAGTAGGTTAGGGTAAAACCTAATGCTTTGTTCAGGAAGAAGTCAGATTGTCAGGGAAAGTTGATTGTTCCTTCTGCCAGGAGAAGATAAATCTGTTACTTACTATATAGGCATATTATTAACAATGTAAATTGCCTTCAGAAACACGTTGCTCTTTCACTGTCTCCACTCAGTGAGTGATACCAGTATGTCTCCCAGTGAGGGCTTCCTGTTGCTGATTCTTCATCAGACTGGAATTCCTGCTGGGAAGTCGACTGAGATCAGGAAATGCACCTCACCACTGAAACACAAGAAATCAGAGTTTTCAAAGCTGTAAGGTAAGCTACTAAGCAGCCCAGTTGGTATTGATTTGAGTATTTCTCTACCCTAACAACCTACCAGTAGTCTCTATTAAAGAAAGAAAAAGTAGAATTGATACTAAGTTTTACCAGCTTTGAAAATTACTGATTTCTTGTGGTGAGATACTTTTATGTGGTAAGCTGCATTGTCTAAGCCTTGAACATAGTAATCATATTGCCAAGATCATAGGCTCTATATTGAGGCTGCTTTGTTGTTACATTATGTGCATGTTGACTATATTTTTAAAAAGAATATAGATTGGTAGTTGTGGTGGTGCACACCTAGGCAGCTAAGGAGGGGGATCACAAAAGGGAGACCCTGTCTCAAAATAAAATTTTTAGAAGGACTGGAATGTAGCTCAGTGTGTAGGCTCTAGGTTCAACCCCCAGCACCACACACACACACAAAGCAGATAAGTATACACACATGCATGGTATAATGGAAAAGGAATGCCTGTCCCAATTTCACTCTCCTAGATACAGGATTTTGGACATTGGGATAAGTGAGAAAAAGCCGAAGTAGATGGAGTTTTAAAACAGAGTGTCAATATTTTAAACTGCGAAGGAACTATCGAGTATACCATTAGGTATATGAGTTTTGCAGGAGAAAAAAGTTTCCAGAATAGTCATTTGCCTTTCTCCATCTAGAGATGGAAAACTTGTGACAGTATCAAAATGATTGCGAGATAGAGTACATCTTAAGAAAAATTAAAAGGCATATCATACATATCTTAAAGATCTTGTACTATTGAAGTGAGTTTATTACTTCGTAGTACAAAATTATTTCATCTATTACTTGGTTTACTTCAAAAGTAAGGTTTCATACTGACATGTTTTTCCAGATTCTTAAACTTTGGAAAATACCTTACTCTCTTTCCTAATAATTACACAAATCCTATATATATTACAGAAAAATTAAGTCAAGCATGGAGGCACGTGCCTATAATCCTAGTTCAGGTAGCTGAAACAGGAGAAATGCTGTGAATTCAAGGCCAGACTGGGATAGACAGTCAGAGTCTGTCTCAGAAAAAAAACAAAAAGAGAGAATTTGAGTAAATGTACATTTTAAAAAATTACTCATAACTTCACCACTCAGAAAAATCATTGTTGAAGGGCTGGGGATTTGGCTCAGTGGTTAGAGTGCTTGTCCGGCAAGCACAAGGCCCTGAGTTCAATCCCCAGCACCAAAAGAAAAAAGAAAAATCATTGTTGAGATTTTGGTGTATGTATCTTTATAGACTTATTTTTTACATAGGGGTGTGTGTCTAGGTATGTAAACATGGGTGTAAACTCTGTATATTGTTGAATCCTTGAACTCTTTAAAGTGAAAGTCCTGGGTCAGCCCCTCTTTATAGGAGCTGTTATCCCTGGATCTTTTTCAGCCATCCCTACTCTAGTTTCCTGAAGCAAGAACAGCTTAGCAGAATGGCATGGCAGATGAAGGAATTCTGTTCTGGCTCTGCTGCTGCTTTTATAGCTGAAACTTGAGTCACACCAGTTCCCCCAAATTGCCATAGTGATTTTTTTGTTTGTTTTTCTGCTTTTGGAAACAGAGTCTCACTGGGTAGCCCAGGCTGGCCTTGAACTCAGGGCAATCCTCCTGTGTCAGCCTCTCAAATGCTGGGATTACAGGCATGCACCACCATGTCTAGCCCACAGTGATTTTCAGAACTTGTCATTTTCTTATAGAAATGTGAGCTCCATAGACCATTTCTACTTTTTATGACTGTGCCATCCCTGTGCTAAGCATAGTGCATATAGGGACAGAAAGTGTCAGTTAGCCATCCTAATCGCTATCATTCCCCCTACTTATTATTCTCATCATCCCAAAAATGATACCACAAGTGGCATTTTAATAAATATATATTGTGAATCACGAATCTACTTTTTGTAATATCCGTATGTGAAAGACACTTCTGTGATTCTCTGACACGGCCACAGGAATAATGTCATCATTAGCAGAGCAGCAAGGCATTTAGCCCAGAGAAACACAGAAACTTAGGAGGGAATGAATGAGAAGCAACAGGGAGTTGCCTAATGAACCTGATGAAGAGTATTCCAAAACCTACATAGATGTCATTTTTACATTACTACGCAAAATTAATTTTGGAATATGTGATACAGTCTGGAGCACTTGTTTTAAGAAAAGCAGGAAATAAAAAAGAATTAAGATGTGTTATGTGCGTGAACCAACTCCCCACTCTGTAATCATCATGTACTGCAAACATGTACTAATTAAAACGGTGGGGGGCTACTCAGTCCTTTCTATCTGAAGGACTTGTCTCACATACCTAGAATCACTTTTTAGTTTTCTTTCAATTATAGTACCAGACAGATTTATTGGGAGGATATCAGAATACCACTATATGGCAAAAATTTAACAATACTTTCTCCATTTACCTTTCTATCTCCATCATGAAAATGCAGCAGCAGAGATAAGAGTTGTTTCTGCGTATACTATAGTCATAAATCAGAGCTGTGCTCTAAAAAATGTGTCGCTAGGCAGTTTTGTAACTGTCCAAACATCACAGAGCGTGTTTAGAAACTAAGAATGCTGGGACTTCACCAGGCCAATAGAACCTTTTGGAACCAACATCATATATACAGCCCATCATTGCCCAAAATGTCATTATGCAGCATGTGACTATATTTATTTATTTATTTATTTTAATTTTTTTTTAAATTTTTCGTGACTATATTTAAAATGATGAAAAGATTAATCTTAATAATTCCCAGATTGGCCAGGGATTTAGCTCAGTGATTAAAGTGCTTGCCTCACAAGCACAAGGCCTGAGTTCGATCCCCAGTACCAAAAAAAAAAAAAAATAATAATAATAATAATAATAATAATAATAATTCCCAGATTGTCGTTCCTTAAAAGTTTCAAAATCAAGGCGGGGCATGATGGTACACACCAGTATTCCCAGCTACTAGGGAAGCTGAAGCAGGAGGGTTGTGAGTTCAAGGCTAGCCTGGGCAACATAATAAGCCTCTGTCTCAAAAAAAAAAATGTTTCGGGCCAGGTATGGTGGTACACACCTGTAATCCAGCACTCAGGAGGCTGAGGAAGGAGGATGGCCACGAGTTCAAGGCCTGCCTGGGCTACATAGTGAGTTAAAGGCCAACCTGGGCCACATAGTGAGTTAAAGGCCACACAATGAGAACCTGTCTCAAAAAGGTGGAAAAAAAAGTTTCAAATTCTGTTATGTACCCATCCTTCAATGATATTTTAATTGTAGTTCTCCCATGAAGAAGTGCTTCTTGGAGGGGGGCAGTTTGCTGGGGATCAAACTCAGGGCCTTGGGCTTGCTCACCAAGCACTCTACCACTGAGCTAAATCCCCATCCCCAAGAGGTGCATTTTCAAGAACTAATTTGTTAAACATGGTTCACTTTAATAACATCTGAAAGTTAAGCTGGACATAGCGATGTACCCCTGTAGTCCCAGTACTCGGGAGGCTAAGTCAGGAGGTTCACTGCAAGTTTGAGGCCAGCCTGGGTTACATAGTGACTTCAAGGCCAACCTGAACTATGTAGCAAGACCCTGTCTCGAAAAAATAAAAAATAAAACAACAACAACAAAAAAAAAAATCTGAAAGTTGAAGGCCTTATTTTGGTTGTGGTCAGATTTTTATACTGTTTAAAAGCTTAGAGGTTGAAGTGGTAGAGTATTTGCCTAGCAAGCGCAAGACCTGAGTTCAATCCTAAGCACCCCCCCCAAAAAAAGATTAAAATGTATGTCCAAAAAATGACAGAAATCGAAAGTGATTTCAAAGCATTTTGAATCTATCTGAACCATTGGGTGAGCTTAGTCAAAGGAACCGTGTACACTAGGTCCTGACAGATCTGCTGTATTAGAATTTCAAGGGTAGGGGACTTACACGTGTCTTGAAAGTTGCCCACTGTTTTCCCTTTTGCACCGCTGGCCAAATGGGCACTTTCAGACCACTTGTTATAGATCACTCCTGATAGGTGGAGTAGTAGACTAAAAGTTTTGTATTCCACAGTTTTTTAAGTTCAAGGTATACTTTCTGCATTCATAATTCACCACAAAATCTACCTGTTTTTTTAAATTACGTATTTTCTTTTCTCACCCCTGGTTTACCTATGTATTTTTAAAACATTATATATTCATATTGATTATGTTTTTATCTTGTCTTTCATTTTTTAAGTCCCTACTATTTTTGGGTTTTTATTGTCTTTTTTGTGGGGGGTGAGACTGGGTCTCACCATGCAGCTCAGGCTGCCCTTGAACTCCTGGCACTCCTTCTGCCTCAGCCTCACGAATGCTGGCATTTACAGGCACGTGCCACCATGCCTGGCAGGAGCTCACATCTGACTTGGAGTCTGCATTCGTTTTTTGATGGTGATGGAGATTGAACCCAGGGCCTCAGATATGCTAGGCAAGCACTCTAATTCTGAGCTACATACATTCTCAGACCTAGAGTCATGCTGTTAACCACAAAACAGTGCATAACACCTTTGCCAGTGAATAGTCATATGGGAATTTTTAGTCTGTTACCCCTACTCCCACCCCCAGTATTGGGGATTGAACCCAGGGCCTTTACACTGAGCTATGTACCCAGCCCTTTATATTTTTTATTTTAATGTAGAGTCTTGCTGAGTTGCATGGGCTGGCCTTGCCATCCTCCTGCCTCAGCCTCCTGAGTAGCTGGGATTGCAGGCCTGTGCCAGCAAGCCCAACTCATTATATTTTTGGTAAGAAAGCCAACTGAGAGAAGTCTTATAGAGTTGTATACTTTTTCCCAATAAGGTAAAGTTTACCTTAGTAAATTGCGCAGATCTTAAGTACACAATTCAGTGAGTTTTTATAAAGGTATGTAGCAGTATACTGGGAGGCTCAGCCAACATATAGAACATTTCCATTGCCCAGAAATTTCCTTCCTGCCCTCTTTCGAGATATTTTGCCTGTTCTTGGTTTCTTGTAAGTGAATCATGCAGACTCATACAGTATGTGCCCTTTGTGTCTGTCTTGTTTTGCTCAATCTATGCAAATTAAATTGTTTTGAGTATTTATTATTTGGTCATTTCCTTTTTTTCAGAGAGGTCTATGTTTTACATTAGGAAGGAAATACTAGCTTTAAAATAGAATACTTCCTATTCTCTAGCTGCATTGTAATAGATGAGTTCGTGAACTACTTTATGTATTATGAAAACTATATCTAATATTAAACAATTTCTTTTGCAATCAGACCACATTAAAATCCTAATCCAGTTAATTTCAGGAAATGAATAAAATACATACCTAGATTGTAGTAAAGCTCTGCATCTTTCCTCTTTGGGTTTTCTCCTTGGCTGACAAAATATGCAGAGCGTTCTTCTTGCCCTCTTGAGCAGCTGCATCCCAGATGTCCTGGCAGAGCTTTCCTTGACTGTAGTATCTCGGAATTGACTGTGAGACGTTACTATTTGCAGCGTATGGTTTATGATATATTGGCTTTTGATTGGTTAAACAGACTTGTTAAACTAGCTCTCTAACCCTGATTGGACAAGGAAAAATACTTTACAGTTTGACAGAGTGCCAGTATGCCTTTTCACATACTGTTTTATCATAAGAAATTCAGACCAGCTTGACTATAATGGTTAGTTCTATGATCAAAGGCCACTGCAACTGCCAGGTTTACTTCGAGAGCTGAAAGTTTATTGCTTTAGCACACTTTCATTTTTTTTCTTCCTTCAAATGAAAATAAAAGGTGCCTTTCTCCTGGAGAGTTTTTCTGTTGTGATGTAGAGATCTTTAGTAGTGTACTTTGATAGTTTGGACAGTTGGAAGCATTTAGTTAAAGATCAATCCAAAGCGTTGATAATTAGTAGTCTTGGGAAAATAAACTAGTGTTTTAAATGCTTCTCATAAAGTCATTTGTATGAAATTGGATTTAGAAAAGAGAAGAATGTTTTAAAAGGTATCAAAGATTATTTCCCAATTCTCCTTTGATTTCCAAATAACTATCTTTTTTCAGAGGTTACTTCTTAACGTATGCTAATATGCACTCTGTTATTAATGAAGGTGAGAGATACTCCAAGTCATTACAGTTGTGAATTTTCTCATCTGAATTTTTTTCTTTTTAGTGCTGAGTATTGAACCCAGGGCCTCACACATGGTAAATAAGCATGTGGTCTGCCACTGAAGTATTTACTCCTGGCCCTGAAATTTCTTTTAGAAAAGAAAATCACAAAATGAATTGTTTGTTTGTTTTTTTTTCATAAACTATAATTGAAATAGCAGAAAGCAAATCCTGGGAAAGGGAGAAGGTGAAAAGAAAAAATAGGAAAGGTCAGATAGCTCACCAACTATAATCAGCCTCTGCTGTGGTAAAAGAATATCCCTCTGGGCTGGGGATGGAGATCACGGGGAGGGCGCTTGCCTGGCTTGAAGCCCTAGGTTTAATCCCCAGTACACCAACAACAACAAAAAGAGTTTTTATTAGTTAGTACATTAGGCAATTTCCAGTGTTGGGTAACTGGATGACTTAACCTGAATAGTTATCAGAGACTTGAGCTGTTCGTCAGCTCTGGTACAAAGTGCAGTGTTCTTTCTGCCCAAGAGACCTTGGGGACTCTGAGCCAGCTCAGTCCTCTCAGAAGCTTAAAAAAATGTGATACAAGCTCTTTTTCAGCCCAGATTGATGCTTTACCTGATTCAGACTGGCCTATAAGGCCCTCAGTTGTCCATCTCTTATTTCTTTCCAACTTGACCAATAAAAGTGTAAAAATTTTTTCTGTTTTACATGTCTAAAAATTCAGTAAAAATTGATGTTTTATTAATGGAATGCAAACTACAGAATTTGCTGCTTTATATAGGTGAAAGTAGACAATTCCAAGGTAATCATAAGCAACTGATTTACATGTACAAAGCATGGTTACTAAGAAAATTCAAAAATCTTTGTCCTAGCACTTTCTCTCCTGACACTCTTCTGTAGAAAAAAAGTGCTAATACATCCAGTACAAAATTACAAAGATTGGGGATGGGGATTTAGCTCAGTGGTTACAGTCCTCACGTAGCAAGTGGAAGGCCCTGAGTTTGATCCCTGGCACCAAAAAAAAAAAAAAATTACAAAGATATAAGCACAAAGATATTTACTATGGCAGCAAAGGCTAAAGACAATGTGAATGCCCATCACTATGGAAATTGCTCAGTAAGTTGTACACCCAATGCAGTAAATGTTGTGAAGGCATCAAGCAGAATTAATTAAAGCAATACCAGATAACTTGGAGGGATTTCCATTGGTACTGTTCTGTGAGAAAAGCAAGATACAGAAAACAGGGGTTGGGGATTTAGCTCAGTGGTAGAACACTTGTCTAGCAGGGGCAAGGCTGTGAGTTTGATCCCCAGCACCCAAAAAGAAAACAGTGTACAGTATCTTATTGTAAAATAGTAACAATCAAAAAAACCCACATGCTGGGAGGTTGAGGATTTAGCTCAGTGGTAGAGCACTTGCCTAGCAAGTGCGAGGCCCTGAGTTCAATTCCCAGCAACCTCCCCCCAAAAAAAAACCCACGTGCATGTGTATGTATGATTATATGAGTATTGAGAAAAATAGGCAAGGATACATATTAGATTACAAATATGGGCAGGATGCTCATGTATGCAGTGTGGGGAAGGGGAATGGGGAGCCAAACAATGAAGGCAAGGGGGGAAATATTTAGTGAAAGCATTCAGTATGTGATTATACACAACTATTGTGTGTATGAGCATAATTACTTTTTCAAAAACTAATTCAAATACATATGATCTGGGCTAATCAAAGGAACCTTTTGAATGAGAAGGGACCAAAAAACATGTATTAAGCCAGAATCATGGGGTGGGATTAATATGGAGGGAAAAGAAATTTCAGGAAAAGGAACATATTTTAAGCAAGATAACCGAAGGAAGGAGTTGATCTTTGTCTTTAAAGATAAGGGTTTAATTGAACAATAATTGGAGGGATGATAAGAAAAAAAAGTTGTCCAAGTCACCAAAAACCATATATTGTGTAATTTCTTTATATGAAATCTCTGTAAGACACAAATCTATAGAGAAGAAAACAGATCTCTGGTTGCCAGGCAGAGGAGATTAGGAGAAAACAGAAAGTGACTGCTTATGGACCTGGGGTTTCATTGTGGACTGATGAAATGTTCTAAAATTGGGGGCTGGGGATTTAGCTCAGTGATTAGAGTGCTTACCTAGCAAGCACAAGGTCCTGAGTTCAATCCCTGGCACCAAAAGAATTAAAAATTAAAGAGAAATAAAATTGACAACATGGTGACTATGATTGATTTATATACTTCAAATGGGTAAACTGCGATATATGAAATATCTCAAGAAAGCTTTTGAAAGAGAAAAAAGCCGGATGAATTGGAGTCATCCAGAAGAGAACATTACATGAGGCTGGAGAGGGAATTTGATCTAATGTACAACAAGAAGCTATTCCTGGGTATAAATATAGAGCAGACTTTTTGTGGATTCACTTTTTTAGCCTCTTTGTTTTCTCTTTAGTATTTTAATTATAAAAGTAAATGCTCATTGAAATAAAATCCCAGTATTATAAAAACATATTAGTAGAAAATTTCAGTCTTCTCTAATCTTACTCCCCATAGATAACCACTATAAAAAGTGTAATTCTTTTCAAAAATATTTTCTATATCTTTTTTTTGTGATCTTGTGTAATGTTTTCATATAGCCCAGTTTCACAATTATCTTTGCATATTTGTATGTGAAAACTGGCTACCACAGAGAGAAATATAGTAGCATCATAGAATTATTACAAAGATTAAGTGAAGTGATACATAAATAATTAGAATGGTGAGTACTAGCCACATGTGGTGGCTCATGTCTGTAATCCCAGCCCTTGGGAGGCTGAGGCAGGATGATCACCGTATCACTGTGAATTTGAAACCAGCCTGGGCTACGTAGTGAGTTCAAAGCCAGCCTGAGCTGTATAGTGAGACCCTGTCTCAAAAAAAAAGGAATCATTAGTACTATGCATGTAATAAGCATTCCATAAGCATTAGATGCCGTTTCACTATTCCTGTTGCCAAGTGAAGGCTGAGGGGTTGCAGCTTTGGTAACTCATTGTGTTCATGGTTCCTTTCCACAGGAACCTAATGTGAAAGTAGGCAAATTGTGCATTTCACAAAGGAAGCATTCAGTTATCACTGTGGCACCAGCCAGGTCCTAATAGTAGCAACAAATGGTGGCCAGGCATGGTGACACATGCCTGTAATCCCAGCACTCTGGGAGGCTGAGACAGGAGGACCACAAATTCAACCCATCCTGGACAACTTAGTGACTTAGTGAGACCCTGTCTCAAAAAATTAAAAAATGGCAAGGCATGGTGACATACAACAGTGATCCCAGGACTCAGGAGGCTAAGGCAGGAAGATAGCCACAAATTCAAGGCTGACCTGGGTTACATAGTGAGTTCAAGGCCACCTCAAACCACAGTGAGTTCAAGGCCAGCCCAAACTATATACCAAGACCCTGTCTCAAAAAAAAAAAAAAAAAAAATTTAGTTGGGGATTTAGCTCAGTGGTTAGAGTGTTCGCCTAGCAAGCACAAGACCCAGAGTTCAATCCCTGGCACCAAAAAAAAAAAAAAAATTGGATTGGTTGAGTGCAAAAACAAACTAGAGATCCGGAAGAATTCTTAAATAGCCATGATTCTGATTTTTAGCCATGACTACATTTAATTTTGTTTTTCCAAATTTTTGCAGCAAAATAGAGATTTGAAACCTAGGTTGTCTTAATTCCCTTGTGCTAGGAGGAAATTTAGCGTAGATTGAAGGAATGAATTTGGGTATTTGTAGCTAACTTTAAGCTATCTTCTCAGTACTGCACTGTAGACATGCAAACTACTGTTTTTGTCATTTCTAGGGGAAGTAACACCAGGACTGTCTCAGGTGGAATATGCGCTTCGCAGACACAAACTAATGTCTCTGATCCACAAGGAAGCACATGGGCAGAGCAGGACAGACCACACAGTGGTTGTGCTCTCCAACCCCATCTACTACATGAGCAACGATATCCCCTACCCTTTCCACCAGGACAACAATTTCCTGTACCTGTGTGGATTCCAAGAGCCTGATAGCATTCTGGTCCTGCAGAGCCTCCCTGACAAGCAGTTACCATCCCACAAGGCCATGCTTTTTGTGCCTCGGAGAGACCCCAGTCGGGAGCTCTGGGATGGCCCACGATCTGGCACAGATGGAGCGGTGGCTCTCACTGGAGTGGATGAAGCCTACCCACTGGAAGAATTCCAGCATCTGCTACCCAGAATGAAAGGTAACTGATGGAGCAGAAGGCAAGCCACAGGCTGAGGTGGGGTTAAAATTGTCTTTATCTGTGAGGTTTTTAATGTCCTAAAATGATTATCATAGCAGCATTTCTCTTAGCGCCATGAAAGAGATGTAAGTCTTTTGCAGAAGACTGAGCTGCTTTGAGGAGTACATGTGTCCACTTTCTGAGTCTGCACTAATGATTCGTTAACAGACACTGCTAACCAGCTTAGTTTGAAATCCCAGAGAGAATTTCCTTTTATATTATTTTATTTTTTTAGTGCCAGGGATCAAACTCAGGGCCTTGTGCTTGCTAGGCAGGCACTCTAACTACTGGGTTAAATCCCCAGCCCCGAAATTTCCTTCCAAAGACTTGAACTTGATTTAGTGCAGGGGAAAAAAATAAAGACTGGGCATGGCCTTTGACCACTGCTTCTTACCCTAATTATTTTGTCAGCTTTTCTAAAGGAGGCAGTGTTCTCAAAGAATGATCCATGCACAAGCTGCATCAGGATCACCTGGGGTACCTCACAGATACTGGAAATGTAAAATCTTAGGCCCCCAGCTTATGGCTACAGAATCAGAATGTGCATTTTAACAAGATTCTCAGGTGATTCATAAACACAGTTGAGTTGTTGCCCCTCAAGGTTGTTACCTCTCTACATTATTTATTCTGCTGAAATTTTGATCACTCAGACTGTTCTGGGATTCTTCTGGAACTGTCTTTACAACCATTATCACATTATAAACTGTCTTTAGTGATTTTATTGTTAGAAGTATCCAAAAGTCACATAGAGCCAAATGCAAGAGGATCACAAGTTCAAGGCCAGCCTAAGCAAGATCCTGTCTGAAAAACAAACAAAGCAAGGCAAGAAATGTCCATCTATTATAAATAGGACAAGTATATCCCATGCAGTGTACATTTAAAACCATTTTTATTTTAAAATGATTGCAGACATATTATCACTAACATATATTCAATCAAAGTTTTCTGGATTCTTTCTCCTCTTTTGTGCCTTTTTTTTTTTTTTTTTTTTTTTTTTTTAAGACAGGGTCTCACTATGTACTTCAGCCTGTGTTGAACTCACTGTGTAGCCCAGGGTGGCTTCAAACTCATAATGATCCTTCTGTCTCAGCCTCCCAAGTTCTGGCAATACAGACATGTACCATCACACCAGGCTCCCAAATTACTTTTCAGTCATAAAACAAAGCAGTCTTCAGACTTATATTGTTAGAAATATCATTCATACGCTACTGTCAGAGGGAAAAAGCCCAGTTATATATGGGATGTTAAGTGCAAATCATTGTCATAATGAGAGTTCATATCTCTGGCAGAATAGACCATTTTCTTAGGTCTGTGGAGTTAAAGGTACAAGAAAAATGGACAGTAGATTCAAGAGGAGAGGTGCATGTATTATCAGCTGTCGTGTTTCTGTAGCAATAAATAACTGCACCAAAATGAGTGAGAACCTTATTCCGCTGGTGCTGAAACCATTTGATGAAGGCAGGGAATGCTTTACCTATAAGGTCATGGTCCGAGCTCTTTTTTCTGTTTTCATTATCTCTGGATCAGTAGTGGTGCTGGGGAAGTTACTGTGATTTTGCTTGAACAGTTAATAAATAATAAAATCAAAATTTAAAGCTTACTTGTACCAACACTCTGGGAGGCTGAGGCAGGAGGGTTGCAGGTTCACAAATTCAAGCCCAGCCCTGGCCGCTTAGTGACTTAGTGAGACATTGTCTCAAAATATGAATAAATAAATAATGAATGCATGCGTGCATGAATGGCTGAGGATGTACCTCAGGGCAGAGGCCTTGGGTTCAATCCCAAGTACTACAAAATTAAAACTTTAGTTCCACCTATCATCTTTCTGAAGAACATTGACATTTTGAGGCAGACGAGCTATGTATTGAGTCCCAGAATATCTTGCCGTTTTCAGAAAATGGCCTTTCCAGTGATTTATGATTGAACCCATCGCTTCACCCCGAGAGTTTTATTCAACCTTCCACATTCCACACAGCAGGTTTTATAGCTCTGACTTGTTTAGTCAGCATGACAGTTGGTATTTCTTCTTGTTGCTGGTAATTTTATCTTTTATTTGGAGGAGTGACCCAGGGCCTCATACAGACTAAACAGAGGCTCTTCCACTGAGCTCCATCCCCCTCCTCTGTCTGTTTTGAGTTTATTCTTTGGCTTTCCTTCTAAGCTGAGATGAGCACGGTTTGGTATGACTGGACAAAGCCTTCGCACACACAGCTTCACTCTGACTATATGCAGCATCTGACTGAGGCCAAGGCCAGGAGTAAGAACAGGGTTCGTGGGGTTCAGCAGCTGATACAGCGCCTGCGGCTGATCAAATCTCCTGCAGAAATCGAGAGAATGCAGATTGCTGGCAAGGTGACATCACAGGTATGGTTCCTATTGAAAATGTTTTTTCCAGATTACAAAAATCACTCAAAAAACAAAGAAATATAAATCACAGGCATTGATTGCCATTTCAAGAGATCAAAATGGATCTTCAACTTGTTCACACCCCTGAGTCCCAGTGGAGTCGGAGGAGGCTGCAGTCAGAGGTTGTCCCCAGACCCAGGGCACTTCTGTCCTTCGGCTTGTTCTCTTTGGGGATGGCTGAGACACTTGGCGCCGTCATTTTCACCAGTCCCGTCCACCAGCCTCCCACCCTGGCCACTGGGCTCTTCCGAGTGAGGGTGTGGATACTCCTGCACCAACGTCTAACGTTCTTGTTCAGAGCAGATTTCTTGCTGCCTTCTGAGATGCCTTCTGAATTTCATATTTACTAATGGCTGGGAGTTCTGAAGGCTTCCACTGCACGTGTCCAGTGACTGCTGAGAGAAGGAAAGGACCTACAGATTATTCATGTTTCCCTCACACCTGGTGGGAAGAGAATTTATATTCACACATTATATCCTCTTGAGTTACACATTCCGGTAAGAGACACCCCGCATTATACATTTATTACTCATTTCAACTTTAACCAGACTTCATTTCTTAGCCTTTCACAGCAGCATCTCCACATCCCCTGAATCAGTCCCGTCATCCTGGAGACTCATTGGCAGGCCCAGGCAGTCCTGTCCTATACACTGTGCTCGTCTATTAAAGCTAAGAGTCTCTTCACCTCCAGGTCTTTCACTCACACAGAGGTAAAGGTCTTGAGTTCCCTGCAAGGGTTGAGTCAAGACACTTTAGCCTTCATATAGGTTTTCTTTTCTTTTTGGGTACTGGGAATCAAACTCAGGGCCTTGTGCTTGGTAACCAAACGATGTACTCCTGAGCTAAATCCCCAGCTTCATATAGGTTTTCTTCCTCCATTTCCTTGTTAATACTAAAAGCCAGTATTAAAAAAAGAAAAGCCAGCATTTTGGCATCTGTTGATACACACTCATTTGGAACCATTGTAAATTCCTTTAAGCTAAGATAATGTGAGTACCTCTGCCATTGGATTATTACAGCCTGAGGAGCTCAGTGACAGGCAGTCATGGGTCATGTATCTTCCCGTAGAAGTCTTCCAGAGTTGATCCTCTGTTAATGTTTGTATCATTTTATATAATTGTTAATTAACCATATTAAAACTGAATTGTACCAGTATTGTGATTATTGCCCCTTCCTTATCTTTTTCCCCACTTGTTTATTTTAAATTGTGGTGAGATATACATAGCATAATATTTACTATTTTAACCATTTTTTGTTTGGTTTGCAGTACTGGGGATTGAACCGGGGCCTTTGCACTGAGCTAATTTGTCCAGGCTGGCTTGACTTCCAATCTGATTATCTTAGTTAAATTTCTCATTGCTGGGACAAAATGCCCAACACCCAAAGCCAAAAGCGAGGAGGTTTATTTCAGCTCACAGCTTGTAGAGGTTTCAGTCCATAGTTGGCTGGCTCCAAGGCAGGGTGGCAGGGCAGAGGGCCCTGGCAGAGAAGAAACAGTCCACAGCAAAGCAGGACAAGCAGAAGGCAGCGAGCAACAAGGAGGGACCACAGCAGCCTTCTTTCTCCCTTGTATTACCTGCCTAGCACTCACACCCAGAGTGGGCACCCTCAATCCTAGCATCACACCGTGAATCAATGCCAGCATCACGTCTTTGATCCCAGTATCACATACCCTAGATCCAGCCACCTCTTAAAAATACCACCTATGGGGGCTGGGAATTTAGCTCAGTGGTTAAAGTGTTTGCCTCACAAGCATCAGGTCCTGAGTCCGATCCCTAGCACCAAAAAAAAAAAAAAAAGAAAAAACCACCTGTGACCTAGTGAGACTTTTCAGGGACATCTAGACATAAGCCCTAACACTAATCCTGCTACCTCAGCCTCCCAGAGTCGTTTTAATCATTGTTAAGCGTACAATTCAGTGGCATGAAGTATATTCAGTGTTTTGTAATCCTTATCACTATATTTTTCCAGACATTTTTGTCATCTCAAACAGAAACTCAGTACCCAATAAATAATAATTTAATAACTTCCCTTTCCTCTTTGACTCTTTAACTTCTGTTTCACTTTGTGTTACTATGAATTTGCCTGTACTAGTTACTTCCTGTAAGTGGAATCATACATTATTTGTTTTTGTGCAACTAATTTATTTCACTTAGCATAATGTTTTCAAGATTTATCTATATCGTGGCATTTATCAGAATTTCATTCTGTTTTATGGTTGAAAAATGTTGCTCTGTGTATGTATGTGTGTAACATTTTATTCAGCCATTCACTGTTGATGGATACATGGATTGTTTTCATCTTTGGGCTGTTGTGAGTAATGCTGTTACGAACATGATTGTACAAATATCTGTTCAAGTCCCTTTTGATTCTTTTGGGTGTGTGTATACCCAGAAAAGGAATTTCTGCCTCATATATATGGTAATTGCATGTTTAATTTTTTGAGAACTTGCCGTACTGTTTTCTACAGCTGCACAGTCATTTTACATTCCCACTAGCAGTGCACAGGATTCTCCCACATCTGTGAAAATATTCACTGTTTTCCACCTTTTGGGTAATTGCCATCCCAGTGTGTGTGAAGTAGCATTTCGTGGTGGTTTTGGTTTGGCCTTCCTGATGATTAGTTACGTTGGAGATCTTCTCCTGTGTTTTTTTGCCATCTGTATATCTTCTTTGGAGAAATGTCTACTCAGGCACTTTGCTTGTGTTCTAACATGTTCACGGTGGGCCGCAATTTGTATGTCTCGCTGCTGGGCATCTCTGACTGCCCTGCTGGCTTATACCACCAGTGGTACATGCAGGACTGAAAAAATGGGCACTGCTTAGACCACAAAAACAGCCAAGCGTGTTGTGACATTTCACATCTCTGCACAAATCAGCCACCTTTACATATAAAATATTTTAAAGAAATTCATGAATACAAATTTCTTTTTAATGAAATAAATTGTTGATTATTGTAATAAAATTTCAGTTGCTAAGAATAGTATTAGTATTTTTATTTGGGCAGTAATTATTCATACCCAAGCAACTAACTAGATTTGATCCATTTATAGATTTTGTATTAACTTTATTAGTAAAAAGACCATTAAAAGCAATTAGATCCATTCATATCACTAGTGATACAAGCTGCCCAATAGGACAGTCATGCATGTACCACCGGTGGCTCAAGCCAGTGAAACATGTTAATTGGGTTAATTTTTGTTGTTGTTGAGTTATAGGGGTCCCGTATGTATTCTGGACGCTAATCTCTTACCAGATAGATGATTTACAAAAAAATTTTCCTAATCTTTGGGTTGGTTTTTTTCCTCCTTTGATAGTAACCTTTAATGCACAAGGTCTTTTAATTTTTATGAAGTCTAATTTATCTTTTGTTGTTTTGTGCTTTTGGTGTCATATCCAAAAATTATTGCTAACTTCATTGTTGTGAAGATTCTCTCCTATGTTGTCTTTTAAGATTTTTCTAGTTTTAAGTTAATTACTATATGTGGTATAAGATAAAGTTCCCACTTTGCTTTTTATATCCCCCATATTTTATTTTTAAAAGTCCTAAACTTTTTTTTTTTTTTTTTTGAGACAGGGTCTTGCTATGCAGTGTACACTGGCCTTGAACTCACCATGTAGCCCAGGTTGGCTCAGGACAATCCTCCTGCCTCAGCCTCCTAAGTGCTGGGATTACAAGCATGCAGCACCATGCCTGGCCTGTTACCATTTTATTATCCAGGAAGTTGGGGTAGAAGCTCTTCAGGTGTCTTTTTTACATTTTTCAGAAGCCCAGCAGCATAGTCACATATGCAGCCCTCACTAGCAGGTGCCTTTCAGCACAGCACATGGGATGACTGGGAGGCATCCTATGGAGAGCTGATTCCTCTTCTGTAGCCACCGCCCATGGTACTTGGGTCCACAGTGTTTCTGCAGCTTCAGTAGGTCCTTATTTATTTGACAGGGGAGGGCCAGGGTAGTTGCCCATCTCTTACAAGTATGGTAGAACCCTCTTTTGATCCATTTTAGTGCTTAGGGGCTTCCCTGTGAGCTAGTATGACCACAGACATCCCCCTCCACAGTACTGGGCAAGGTCAGAGATGATCTTGACCTAAAATTCTTGGGAACCGTTTTTTGAGACAGGGTCTCACTACATAGTTCAGTCTGGCCTTGAACTCACTGTGTAGCTCAGTGTGTTAGTTAGATTTGCTAGAACCAATGGTTGTAAGGGAGCAGATTTAATAGGAGACATTTATAGATTACAATATTCACCCAGAAGCCAAATGCAGAAGGTGCCGAATGTCTGTCTAGGCACTGGAGACCCAAAAGATCCAATTGAGGGCTGGGAGCCCACAGCACTGTCCCATGTAGGTCCGTGTCTGCACATGATGGCTGAAACGAGATCTTCCCTGGAACCAGGATACGATGCTCACAGCAGAGATGACAACCAGCTCTCCTCCAAAGCGACAGCAGCCATCCTCGATGACAGCAAGGCCCTGAGCTCCTTCCTTGACAAGGACAGCCGAGTTCCTTTCGGAAGAACCAGCCGCAGCAGAGCTTCTCCTGGGAAACAGCCCACCAACGCTACGGCTCCCACTCTGCCTTATGTTGCATCAGCAACAACCCTCAGGTGGATCTTATATGCCCAGCATCATACCACCTCAGTCCAGCTGGGCCTTCTGGCTCAAGTTGACCATATTAGCTCCACTACACTCAGACTGGCTTTGAACTACTGGTGATGCTCCTGCCTCAGTCTTCTAGAGTGCTGGGATTAGAGGCGTGTGCCATCCCAAGTCTGGCATGGGAACCATTTTTAACAAGGGCTCATCAGGGTAGTCTATGAAAAAATCTAGAAAATAGATCATTTCCTTCACTAAAGAACAACTCATTGTACAGTGACTTATCCTTCTGTAGCAGCATGCCAGTTGAATTGGCTTAATTGTAGTTTAGTCTCACAAGATTGACTGAGTCGTCAAAGATTATTAAAGTGGCCCAGGTTCCTCCGGTTGGCACTACATCTTTTGGCTACAGAGAAGCTCATCTGGAGCGTTCAGATCTTTCAGTTGTAAACGAAGGCACACATGTTTGCCAGCCCTTCCATCGATTTGCATTTTTCTCTTCGAAACCTTTTTTCTGGTGCCTAGGTTTCCCAGATTCCACTGATTTCAAAACATGTGCTATTTCAAACCAAGGATGACTTGGTTTATTTCATTATCATCTCATATCCAAGTCAGTTGTTTTTCTTTCAGTAGAACA
>PVJO010012481.1:26390-55480 GCA_004026905.1 Hystrix cristata
AAAAAAAAAAAAAAAAAAGCAACAAAAAAACGCTTATATGGTTGGCTCTTAAACATGTATAGGCATACTTCTGCATTTGCAGGGGCACATAGACAGTGGTTATAGAATGTAGAGGGAGGGAGTTGGATTACACAAGCCTGTGGTTAGGAACAGGTTGGGTCAGTCATCAAGTACTTCTAAAGTGGCAGGAAAGGATTCTATAACCTCTTATCAGAACTCAGGGGGCTGAGGATTCAGCTCAGTGGTTACAGTGCTTGCCTAGCAAGCACAAGGCCCTGAGTCCGATCCCCAGCACCAAAAAAATAAAAATAAATGATAATGGGTGTGGGTGTTGGTTGGGGGACTCCCCAGTACAACCAAAAAACTAAAAAGTTATTTTATGGAGTTTTTCGAGACAAGGTCTCACTATGCAGTTCAGGCTGGCCTCAGCTCCTGGCGATCCTCCTGCTTCAGGCTCCCAAATATTGGAACCACAGAAGTGCGACACCACGCCTGGCAGCAAGTCAGTTTTTAAATGGGTATTTCTACGAACAGGATATATGAACAGCCAATAAGCACGGGAAAAGGTGCTCAACATGGTTAGCCTTTCGGGAAATAGAACTCGAAACTACCCTGTGCCCACTAAAGTACATTAAATTAAATGTGAAAGGCAGACATTAACAAGTACTGGAGATGATGCAAAGAATTTGAAATCCTTGTACTTTGCTAGTGGGAAAGTGAAATGGTTCATTCAAAAGATACAAACAGACCCATTTATCCATCAAAGCGTAAATGGATAAAATATAAATGGATAAACAAAATGTGGACTGCTACTCAGCCATAGAAAGTGAAACGCTGTTACGATGAATCCTGAAAATCTGCTAAATAGGTGGGTGTGGTGGCATGCCTGTAGACCCAGCATTCAGGAGGCTGAGGCAGGAGGCTCACTACGACGAGTTCAAGGCCAGCCTGGGCTACATAAAGAAAAAGAAAGGAAGAAAGAAAAAGAAAATCTGTTTCATAAAGGAAGACGGACATATAAATTCATATTTTGTGTAATTTGATTTACATGTAATGTCCAGAACCGATAAATCTATAGAAACAAAACCAGATTAAAGGATACCAGAGGTTGCATTTTCAGAACAAGAATTAGGTATTCTGATTTTCTTTTGGAATGATGAACATAGTTTGAACCAGAGATAAGTAGCAGTTACAGAATATTGTGAATGTGCTAAATACCACTGAATTGTTCATTGTGTCACATCTGGTTCCTGGTCAGCGAACCAGAGATGCTGCATCTGAGTGACAAGTACCACTGCTCTGCTGTCCAGGCCACCTGCCAGGATCCTAACTCAGCCCCAGTAAAAAACTGGAAGGACAGAGTTTAATGAAAGGAAGACACTTTATTTGTAAAGAGGAAAAGGAAAGGAGAGGAAAGAAGAAGATTGACTGCTACCTTGCTAAGAAGGAATCAGGGTAGGAGGCTCTGGGAATGTGGAGGACCTGTGGGCGTGTGTTCCAGCTGCTTTTGGGAGGGGGGCTTAGAGACCCTCCCCTCTCAACTTCCCATAACTGGATTGGCTTCCGAACACCTCTGTCTAAGTGGTCTACATGTCCAGTGGTCTATATGCAGCTGCTGTCTGTTTACTTGTCCTTGACCTACCATTTAAGGCCTTATCTTTGCGGTGGGCAGCTAGTTGGCCAGGGGGTACCTTATTCGTGGTTAGCTTAGAGTTAAGAAGGGGGAGTATAGATATCTCCAGTACTCTGTAATATAGACCCCAGAATGAATAATATAGTGATTCTAGAGTGAATACACATGTATATATACATACCTGTGCGTGTGCGTGTGTGTGTGTGTGTCTATGTTAGTACTTAGGTGTGAGTACATACTGCCTTAAAGTTGGTCAGGCCCTGCTTGTCTCCTCTATATTCTGTTGGAGGTGGGGGTGGCTTATCATTTGTGCATTTGGCTTTATCTCTGTCCTGCCTGTCAGCTCCCTTTTTTTGGTCTCTTTGTGCAAGTATCAAAGTCATTTGGTGTCTTTCTCTATCTGGTTTTTCCTCTCTTCTCTACCCTCATTCTTGACCTATTTTCCAGGAGAATTTCTCCAGTAAAGTTTATTTTAAACTCATAGTTAGGATCAGCTAGAAGACCTAATGGGGCCTCTACTCTTATTATATTTTTCCCTGTCTACAGACCCCTGACTCTATAGTTTCTCTTGCTTAATTTTATGTAACATGAATTTCTTTTCTTTTCTTTTTTTTGTGTTTTGTTTTTGTTTTGTTTTTTGGTGTTGAGGATCAAACTCAGGGCCTTGAGCTACTGAGCAAGTGCTCTACCACTTGAGCTAAATCCCCAGCCCCTCTTTTTTTGTTGTTCATTTGTAATGTAAATTTCATCACAATAAAAATGAATTAGGTGTCTAATATGCATTCCTGTGTTTTCAGATTTGAGATTTGACTCCAAGGGCGTTCTACTACTGAGCTACATCCTCAGCCATTTCTGTTTTGTTGTATTTTAGTATTATAAAGACAGGGTCTCACTAGGTTGCTCAGGCTGACCTGTACTTGCCACCCTCCTGCCTCAGCCTCCCCAGTAGCTGAGGTTACAAGCCTGCACCATCACGCCCAGTTTAGGTATTCTCTCTCCTGAAGCCAATTGCATTGATAGTGGCAGTTAAGTAGCATTCTGTGATTGAAGACACAATGGCCATGCTTACAGATCTGCACTTATCCTGGGGAAAGTGTTCAATATAGAAACAGAATTAAAGTATCACAGCTGCCAGGCGTGGTGGCACATGTGGGTAATCCCAGCACTCTGGAAAGCTGAGGCGAGAAGATCACAAGTTAGAGCCCACCTTGGGCAATTTAGTGACTTAGCAGGACTCTGTCTCAAAAAAGGGGCGGGGCTGAGGGCTGAGAACACAGCTCAGTGCAGAGGCCCTGGATTCAATACCCAGTACTGAAAAAACGATCACAGCCGATGACAGTCTTGAAGCAACCCGTCCAGGGAAGTCAGGTGTGGACTCTTGCTGTCCTCCCTGTGAGGCACAGGAGGCTGCATTTTCTGTCACAGACCAGGAACTACCAGTTAATGTACACAACATCTCAGAATCAGAGAACCCAGCCAAGGTGGTGGCGCGCACCTGTAGTCCCAGCACTCGGGAGGCTGAGGCAGAAGGATCCTGAGGATTGTATGTACCCTAAACTACATAGCAAAATCCTGTCTGAGAAAAACAAGAAGTAGAGGTCCAGTGCTCTAGCTACAACAAGCACACCTACCTGCTCACCCTGAATCTCCCTCAGTGGCACAGACTTTTATTCCACCCCCACCAAACCTGATCCTCCTCCTGCACTCTTTTTTGTTGTTGATACTATTAACATCTACCTCATTACTGTGGGTGGAAATAGAGAAGAAATTCTCGCCGGTTGTTTCTCCCTAACCCTCATATCTAGTAGTCTCCGAGTCCGCTGTAGTGTGGAAAACAGAAGTGGCCACCGTGTGTCGTTTGGCCCAGCCACTGCCCCTGGCCAAGCCCTAGTTTCTGCAGCCGTGAGGGTGACATGCCTGTCTTGTGGGTTACCCTGCAGAGTGCAAAAGAACCAGGACTTCAAAACTTCCCTGCATCGTTCAGTAAGAGTTCAAAAGAAAATCAATAAAAAGACAAAGAAATTGCTCTTTTGAGTAAATGAATTCACTGCAACTACCATATATGTGTATTTTTTTGCTTCATGATAAAAATACACGAGCCAGTTACTTCTCAATGGTTGTTCACCCTTTTTTGTTTGTTTGTTTGTTCACTCTTTAACTGATGTTAATTGCGCATTCATCTAGCAGATATTTATTGAGTAAGCTGTGCCACACACTGCTCTGGGTTCTGAGGGTGCGAGTGAGCATAGAGGCCTCAGCCTTGGTTCTAGGTGAAGAGAGACCATGTACTGACACAGTCTGCCCTTCTCTGGGCGAGTGCTGTGAAGGAGTGAGGCCGTGGCAGGGTAAAGCCAGAGGCCCAGGGGCAGGGCAGTCAGGGTGCCTCTCCTAGCGGGAGACTTGCCGGAAGAGTGGACAAGGAGCTGCTCCAGCTCCGGCTCCCGCTGCTGCCCACTTTTGTTTAGTCTGTTAGGCTTTACTAATACCATTTCCCAGTCTTGAGAAATGTTAGTTATTTTCAGTTTGTATCTTTTATTAGTACATGTTTGCAGTATGTAATGATTACATTCCTCGCAGGAAAGAAACGTTATTTAGAACATCCTTCTCTGGTCATGGTGTTAGCAGCTTGAGAGAAATCCCTTTCTTGGTGTACTGTGGTACCCTCATAACCCTCTGAAATTGGTTTGTTTTTATCCAGCAGACATTGGAAATCATGTAGCTGACACAGTTTGCCTTGTCACATTGCCTGCTAGAAAACAGATAAATTTGTGCCCTCCTCCATAATAGCCATAGTCCAGAAGGATGTTGTGCGTAAAAGAAACAAAAGCAATAGTTTTTGAAAGAAAGTGGAGTGGTGAATTGTAAGCATACATGCTTCAACAAATGTTGAAGACTTACATACATAAGGTGTGACTATCACAAAAAATTAATAAAAATGCCTATATAAGTGAGTGATTCTCAGGGGTAGTTTTGTCCCCCACAGGGTCTTTTCTTTTCCTTCCTTTTCTTTTCTCCCCCCCCCCCCGAGACAAGATCTCACTATGTAGTTCAGGCTGACTTTAAACTCACTATGTAGCCTAGGCTGCCTCTAACTCATGGTGATCCTCCTGCCTCAGTCTCCGGAGTGCTGGGATTACAGGGTGGTAACCACCATGCTCAGGTCCCTCCTAGTTGACACTTTGGCGATGTCTGGTGGTCACATGGCCACTGGTGCCTTTCATTGAACCATACGACCCCCACAACAAGGAATTATCTGGCCCCAGTGTCAGTACTGCTAAGGTGGGAAACCTTGCTGTAGTCTGGACTGTTCAGTCTGCAGTTGCAGAGGCCAGAGCTCTGGAAGCATTGTGGTACTTAAGTGACAGATGTGTTTGTGTCTTAGTCATTTGTTCCGCTCTAACAAGAACCTGAGACTGGCTAGTTTACCTTCCTCACAGTCTGGAGGCTCGGAAATTCAAGAGCAAGGTGACAGCAAATTCCATGTCCCACCCATTCTTCATACTTGCACATCTTGGCATGGCAGAAGAGACAGAAAAGGCAGCAAAGAGGAGGAGTGCCATGTCCTCTCATGGAAGGAGACCAAGCTCTTCTATAGGACTGCTAGTGCCCCACAAAAGGCCCAGCCCTCCTGGTGTACTCACTTCTCAAAGGCCCTGACCTCGTAACAGCACGAGGTGAGCTTCAGGGGGACACAGTCGTGTTGCTTGTGCTGCATACAGTGTCTGTTCTGAGTGAGAAGGTCGGGCATCCTCCCACTGAATTTGTCATCAGTCAGATGTTCCTGAAAGCAAGTTTTTTCCCTCCAGAAATCTGTATTGTACCCAGTTGGTCACTACTCTAGGTTGACAAAACTTGGGGGGAAGTTGCTTTTTTTTTTTTTTTTAATTCAAACTTGCAGTCTTTTGAGTGTTTGAGTTAGCAACATACTTAAAACAAGACTGTTCTTTTCCTTCTGTCTTTGCAGGCTTTCATGGAGACCATGTTTGCCAGTAAAGCCCCCATGGAGGAGGCCTTCCTCTACGCTAAGGTGAGCCTGGGACACGGGAAGGGCTGGTTGGAGGCTGCTGGAAAGAGACTTCACCGCTCTCAGCTGGTGGAGGGGCAGCTGTCATGGTAGTGGCCGCCCATCCTCAGAGATGCTTTGCTTCTCATATGTCACTAGACACAGTTCAGCACATGACTCTAAAACATGGAGTGGTGCCGGGCATTGTGGCGCACACCTGTAATCCCAGCACTCAGGCCAAGGCAGGAGGATCACTGTGACTTCAAGGCCGTCCTGGGCTACCTAGTGAGTTTGAGACCAGCCTGAACTACATTGTTGAGACCTTGACTCAAAAAACCAAAAAATAAAATAAAATAAAACATGCAGCCTTACATTAGAGGAAGAAAATGGCAAAACAGAGCAAATGAAAAAGGGAAGACTGAACAGCATAAGATGAGAGTAACAGCATGTCGGTAAAGGGGAAGGAAGACCAGTCTAGGGCCGCCCATGTGCAGTGCAGATCCTGCTGCTCTTGGGCCCACCCCGAAAGTAGTGTGCTTGGCAGGACATGGGTTTGCCTGGTGTCCTTGCTCACTTGTCCAGAGCATTTAGGTCGGTGCCCATTTGAAAGATTGAAATTAGTAATTTAGAGCTAGTATTAAAAATGAAACCCGTATTCTGTTGTTTAGCTAAGTAAGAATAAACAGCAACCTTCTTCATGGCTTTTCTGTGTCTTCTGGACTGAATTTCAAAATCAGGAGTTTAGAGAATACTCAGAAGAAGACAATGGATTTAATGATAAGGTTAGATAACAGGATTTGTGGGAGTAAAAGTATATGCAGACTGTTGATATGTAGCCCCATGGTGGGTGACTCAAAGAAATGGGTTGAAATTACAGTATTACAGTCTGGTTAGACTCAACGACCAGTGTGGTCGGCGTGGCTCACGATAAATGCTGCTGTGGAGGCAGAGGCTGGGAAGCCAGCCTGTCTTCTGGAAATGTGTGGCTCATACCTTGCTGTTCTTCACAGTTTGAGTTTGAATGCCGGGCACGTGGGGCAGACATCTTGGCCTACCCACCTGTGGTTGCTGGCGGGAACCGGGCGAACACTTTGCACTATGTGAAGAATAATCAGCTCATCAAGGTACACAGCACACCCTCCAGCACTGCTCCCATGAGGGCCGGGCGCTCCGGCAGAGAGCTCACTAACCTTCTGCTTTCACAAACTAACCATCACTTTAAAAGCATGTGTATTGAGCCAGGCACAGTGGTGCACGCCAGTAATCCCAGCATTTAGGAAGGTGAGTCAGGAGAATCTCTGTGAGTTTGAGACCAACCCGAGCTACGTAGTGGAAAGCTTAGGTGATGCATCTCTCGCAAGAAGGAACCAGAGCTTGGTCTTCTTTAGATTAGAGCTTTCTTTAAAAAATAAATGGCATCTTTTAGATTAGAGGAACCAGTTGAGAGATCCCTCTCATCACTCTTTTCTTTCGTTCCAGGATGGGGAAATGGTGCTCCTGGATGGAGGCTGTGAGTCTTCATGCTACGTGAGTGACATCACGCGGACCTGGCCTGTCAGCGGCAGGTAGGGCTCTGTAGAGGGACGTGTCCCACTGCTGCTTGGGAGTGTGAGTTAGAATGTGGCTATTTTGCATAAATGACTAAAGAAACATACAGGGCTCTCATAGATCAGGTTAACTACTTTGCAAAACTCTTTTTTTTTTTTTTTTTTGCAAAACTCTTGATAATTTCCAAGACTGGTTCATCATACAGTGGAGTCAAGCACGCAGGAACACTATGTTAACTAGCCCATACACACACATGCATATTTTCTAGAAATAACCATGAAGGGGGTTGGGGATTTAGTTCAAGTGGTAGAGTGCTTGCCTAGCAAGCACAAGGTCCTGAGTTTGATCCCCAGCACCCCTTCCCTCCAAAAAAAAAAAAAACCATGAAGTATTTTAAATGGTGTTTTTAATTTATTTTTCTGATCACAAAGATAGTCTTTAGGATAAAATAGGTTGTTTGGATTAGCCTCTCACTGATAATAAAATCTAGACAAATACAAGAGAAATGTGTTACACTACAACATCAGTAGGCAATAGGAATTTTTCAGCTCTATTAAAATCTTATGAGGGTTGAGGATTTAGCTCAGTGGTTAGAGTACTTGCCTTGTGTTTTAGTTACTTTTCTCTCGTTGTTGGGACAGAATACTCAACACCCAAAGTTAGGGGAAGAAAGGTTTATTAGCTCACAGTCTGCAGAGGTTTCAGTCTATAGGCTGCTGGGTCCGAGGCAGGGCTGGTGTGCAGACCGGCGGCCGGCTGCAAAGTAAAGTGAGGAAAATGCAAGGAATGTATGCAAATCAGCAATGCAAACAAGCAGCTAGTTAAGCTTCTTCCTGTATCTATCTAGGCTACCTGCCCTCAGGGCAGCCCACACTCTAGATCCAGCTATCTCTTACCACATGAGGCTTTGGGGGGACATCTAGACACAAACCATAACACCTTGCAAGTACAAGGCCCCGAGTTTGATGCCCAGCACCAAAAAAATAAATAAAAAGAAAATCTTATGAGAACTATGTAGATATGGTGGGTGGTAATCCTAGCACTTTGGAGTCTGAGGCAGGAGGCTTCTACGAGTCCAGCCTGGACTACATGATGAGACCCTGTCTCAAAAAGTCTATGAGATGCCAGCCTGGAGTACATAAGAAGACTGTGCCTCAAAAAAAGAAAAAACATGGCTGAGGATTTAGCTCAGGGGTTAAAGTACTCGCCTACCAGGTGCAAGGCCCTGAGTTCGATCCCCAGCACCAAAAAACAAGTCTTGTGAGAACGACAGTTGTATATACAGGTTATTACTGATCAAAACATTGTTATGCAGTTCATGACTCTGTGTGTGTGTGTGTGTGTGTGTGTGTCTGTGTGTCTGTGTGTCTGTGTGTGTCTCAGTTAACTTTTCTCATTGCTGAGACAAAACACCCGATATCAAAAGGTAAAGGAGGAAAGGGTTATTTGGTTCACAGTCTATAGAGGTTTTAGTTCATAATTGGCTGGCTCCAAGGCAGGGAGGGAGGCTTGGCAGATGGCATGGGAGAGGTGAAACAGTTCATGGCAGGCAGAAGGCAGCATGCGGCAAGCAACAACCCTCTTACTGTCACAGGTGTGTGTATATGTATTTTGGGAGGAGGATGTGCTGCAGATCGAACTCAGGACCTTGCACTTACTAGGCAAGCATGCTATCACTTGAGTTCTGTCCCTTATATTTTATCCAGGCTGCCCATGCCAAAGTTTTCAAGGGCCTTCCCATTATCCACACTCAGAACTATGCCAAACAAGTGAGTAGACTAATCTAGTAATCACATACCCTCGATCCCTGCATCACACACCCTAGATTCAGCCGCCTCTGAAAAGCGCCTCATGACCATGTGAGGCTTTGGGAGGACCTCTAGACGCAAGCCATCATACTGTGTGTGTGCACAGGTAGTTAGGACAGTAGAGAGATTCTCAGGAATTGACTCACGCAGTTGGGGAGCTCGCTGCTGTTGTAGAGCAGGTGGGCAGGCTAGAAACTTGAGCAAGAGTTGACGTTGTAGGGTTGGGAATTTAGCTCAGCAGTAGAGCTCTTGCCTAGCAAGTGCACGGCCCTGCGTTCGATCCCCACACCCCACCCCCTGGCAAAAAAAGAGTTGATGATAGCCAGGCATGGTGGTGCACACCTGTCATCCCAGCATTCTTGGAGGCTAAGGCAGGAGGATTGTAAGTTCAATCACAGCCTGGGCAATTACATGACCCATTGAGATGCTGTCTCAAAAAATAAATAAAATTTTGAGAAAGGGAAGAGTGTCCTGGGGGAGAGGGTGACGGCACAATCTGGAGTCCAGAATTCACAGGGCAGGGAAGACTCAGGCAGGATTTAATACTCAGGTTCTGGGACAGAATTCCTGCCATTCTGGTGTTTGCATTTGTTTATTGCCAGCTGTCTTTTGGTCCATGTGTCTGTGTCTCCAAACTCTTAGAGCTCTTCTGTCGCTGCTGCTTATGGACCCTGATAATAAACTCATTCTGATCCAGCTGTCTCTCCCCACTGCCCTTACCCCACCAGATGTACTGCTGCCATACACATCCCTGGGTCTTCACCTGCATGTGTTGGGAATGTCACACCATTGTTTGGGTGTGTGATGCACCTTCTCTAGGGCCACACCTTGCACCTGTCTTTGGGCGCTCTGGGACTCAAAAGCACCAAGGCAGCTTCTCCGAAATGGCACCTGGAGGCTCTCAGGCAGAGAAGAGTTCATCCTTTCTGTCAGAATTGCATGCTCAGGCTTGTGCATTTCAGTGACTGGCTAGCCAGGTGTGGTATGCATGCTGTAATCCCAGCTACCCAGGAGGCTGGGTTCTAATCACACAAAAGCCAGCTTCTTGCAATTCCAGTTCTTTGGGTTTCCTGCCCACAGGTTCACTGCCCCTCAGGCAGAGCTCTATGAAGCTGTCCTAGAGGTCCAGAGAGCATGCCTGGCCCTCTGCTCCCCAGGGACCAGCCTGGAGAACATCTACAGCCTGATGCTGACGCTGATCGGACAGAAGCTCCAAGAGCTGGGGATCATGAGGAGCGGCAAGGAAAACAGTGCCTTCAAGGTACACCACTTCTCCTGGGACACTTCTCAGGAGCACCTGCCTCCTGCACTGTTTTCACCCTGTGTAACGTTCATTCGATTTAGAAACACTCCGTTCCGCTCCATACAAGGGACTTGGCTTCAGTGCAGATGAAAATAAAGGGTGTCAGTGCTTCCTCCTGCCAGGAGGTGGCAGCACATTCTGGTCCATTGCTGCTTCATCACAGTGCAGCGTTCAGGAAACAAAATGAAGTCTGGTGCGGACAGGTGGGAAAGGACGCAGAAAAACAGGAGAGGTTTACTCTTAACCCTGTGGGCTAATTCTGGAAGTCAGAGTGGAGGAAGCTTCTTGTTTCATCATCGTTATTGAGACCTCAGCAGTACACCCAAGAGCCACATCTTTAATGAATGTTACTATTAAATGTAACCAAAATGTAGTAGTAGACTGCCAGACATCAGATAAGCTATAATACTGTAGGACATCAAAATATAATGGTGCCCAGTCAAAATGTAAACCTCAGCGTTAAAATTAAATGCTAAGAGGTCAAACCAGATAGTCCATTGGCATCTTCCACCTTTAAGTTCAGGTTGCCAGGGTTCCTGTTACCCATAGAAAAGAAACTATGTTCCATATTGCTTAGGCCAGCAGATCTTAACTCTACTGATGGAAATACCCAAGCTCATAATGCCCAGTAATTATGCCTACCCTACAGCTGCTGTGGAGTACATAAGGCTTCTTGAGAGGGACATATGGACATTGAAAAGATAACAGTCCTAACATGGTTGTCTTCTCTTCCCCAAGAAAAGAGATTTTCATTTGCCACAGTCATTACTGGGGTTCTGCACGGTATCATGCATGTAGTAGATTTTGTAGCAGGATGGAAATGTGGATTAGTTAGGATGCGGTTGGCAAAATTGCATATAAGAAGTACCAGTTTATCAATCTCTCCTTCCATCCTTCCCTCTTTTATTATTATTATTATTGTGGGAGGGCCAGTGCTGGATATTGAACCCCAGCACCTCAAGTGTGCTAAGCACATGATATACCACTGAGCAACACCTCCAGCCCCAATATCAGGTCTTTTAAGGAACAGCCCAAGGACAAGTTAAACCTAACTGACAGAATCATCAAGGACATATTAAAAAAAAAAAAAAAAAACAGGCTGGGGATTTGGGTCAGTGGTTAGAGTGCTTGCCTTGCAAACTCAAAGGCCTGAGTTCGATCCCCTGCACCAAAAAAAAAAAGAACAAAAAAGGACATATTAATACATATCACACTGATTTATACATACTGCTTTCCTTTATGAGGTCATTGCTCTATTAATACTGTGGCAGTTATCTGTATTAGTCTTTTTCCCATTACTAGGTCAAAATACCAAATACCCACAGTTTAAAGGAGGAGAGGTTTATTTGGCTTATGATTTTAATGCATTCAGTCCATGGTTGCCTGGCTCCAAGGCAAAAACAACATGGTAGATGGACACAGTGGAGAAAAGCTCCTCACCCTATGGCAGCCAGGAGAAGGGAGGAGCCAGGGATGAGAATACACCCTTCCAGGTCACTAACCCACCTCCTCCAGCATGGCCTCACCTTCCAACAGAACATTCAACTAGGAACTCATCAGTGGATGAATCACGGATGATCCGGTCACCTTCAAAACGCCCCAGAAGTCTAGGAACACATGAGACTTTGGAGGGCATTTTAGATCTAAACCATAACATCATCTCTTCCAGGCTGCTCGGAAATACTGCCCTCACCACGTGGGCCATTACCTTGGGATGGATGTCCATGACACCCCAGACGTGTCTCGCTCCCTCCCGCTGCAGCCTGGGATGGTGATCACCATTGAGCCAGGTAGGGAGATGGCTCATGACTCTGACTCCTGGGACACATGATACTATGAGTTCACATTGTGTATTTTAACCTGAACTAACATAATTAAACTAGAAGAGACACCAGCAATGTGGAAGGTGACATTAAGATTTATCTTTAGCTTTCTTATTTAACATCACACAATTTGTTTAATTTGACTTCCCCAATAAACAACAGATGGTGAATACTTTCTATAAGTAGATATTAAGAAATAAATCTTTTGTAATCCTGCCCTTGCCGGGCCCAGGCAGCAGGGGCGGCCTGCTGAGGTGCCAGAGCCTGGCGGGTGCAGGTGGAGACACGCAGACTTTGTGCTCCATCGCAGCCCTGTCTGCTGGGCTGCCAGCCTGACCCCTCCATAGCACTCACACACTCCAGAAAAGGCTGGCAGCTGAGTATGTTCAACACTAGTGATGTTTGCATCAGGTTGCAAATGTTTTCATATCTTGATTAGGTCACTTTTTCTGGGAAACAGATTCAAACCCAGTCATACATTGCTCTCTGTGGCCTTAGATGTCATTTAGTCCAGTTCGTTCAGTCCAGCTAGTAAGTCCGCTACCCAGGTGCTTCCTTAGGTTTTGCTCACACTTTCAGGTACTGTTCTTTTCCATCACAGAGCAGTATCTGTGAAAGAAGTTGTGCCATTTCTTCCTAGTGAAAAGACCTGAGTCTGACTGACCTCGGGAGTGGAAAGAGTACCTGAGGAGCTGGGGATTTAGCTCAGTGGTAGAGCGCTCGCCTAGCAAGTGCAAGGCCCTGAGTTCAAAGCACCCCCTCACCCAAAAAAACGAATACCTAAGGCTCCTAGGTTTTTCCAAATGTATATTAGTGATTAATGTCTTTCTGTTTTTTTTCTTACATGATGCACATCTGTTAAATTTATAGCTTATTGGGGCTAGGGATGTAGCTCAGTGGTTAGAGTGCCTGCCTCACAAGCACGAGGCCCTGAGTTCAAGCCCCACCACAAAAAAAAAAAAAAAATTTATAACTTGTTTGAGAGAAGAAAACATTTATAATGACTATTTCTGGAGCTTCTGTTTGTTAAGGTTAATAATCTCTTAAGTGTTTAAGTACATTTTATCTTTATTTTAGTTTTTGTTGTTATTGTTTTTAGTTCTTTGAGACAGGGTCTCACCATGTAGTTCAGGTTGACCTTGAACTCACTATGTAGCCTGGGCTGGCCTTGAACTCTAGATTATCCTGCCTCAGCCTCCAAAGTGCTGGGATTACAGGCACGAACCACTATGCCCAGCCATTTCATCCTTATTTTAGTAAATGCGCTTTTTCCCAGCACCGTTAAGTGGACGAAGAATACACTTATATAATCTGCTGCCCCAGCACATTTAGATATATTCATAAATATAGTATTCATATTCATAAAGTAAGTAATTTTAATGGTCTCCTTGAGTCACAAGAAGTGACAGAATCATGATCAACATTATCGTAGTGATTGTGGAACCTCTAGTCTAATAGATAAAATGACTGTGATAATAATTCCAGGAGTAACAGCCAACATTAGTGACTGTTCCTGGCCAGGCCCTATTGCATGTGTTAACTCACTGAATCCTCGCATCCTGATAGGTGGGGACCCTTAAGATCCAGGTATGGATGCAGGAGCTGTAACGCAGAGGCCTACTGGCCCCATGTCACCCAGTCACTGTCCCTGTGGAACACTGTGCTCTTCTCTCTACTTCTCAGGCATTTATGTCCCAGAGGATGACAGAGATGCTCCAGAGAAGTTTCGGGGTCTTGGTGTGCGAATTGAAGATGATGTAGTGGTAACGCAGCACTCGCCTCTCATCCTGTCTGCAGATTGTCCCAAAGATCTGAAGGACATCGAACAGATCTGCAGCAGGGCATCCTGACCCCCGCCCGGCCCCCACGCTTCTCCAGGTCGGGACGGCCCGGCGTGAGAGCGTCCTGCGCGTCTGCGTGTCTGCTCCCCTGCTCTTTGCAAAGCTAGGGCGTGTGGATGTGCATGTCATGTGTGCAGCTTTTTTAAGTAGATGGAAATTTAGAAAAGTGAATTTTGGGATGGTTTGTTACTGCAGCTTTAGTACCATTAATTCTGTAGAATTAATGATCCAAGCAAGTTTATTTTTTAAATGTCAAGTAAGGTCTTATATGTGTCCATGCATTCCACTGAACACCTTAAACATACAGAAAACCCTCCACTCTTCTCTCTGGGTCCTCCCTTTTTGCCTTTTCACTGAGACCCACCTAATACCATTTAGGTATTTGTGTGATGTCTGCATTCTGTATCATCATCAAGGCCTGTGTCTGCGCTGATGGCCACCTGTCAGTGACTCGGGAAGGCCATGCATCCCTTTCCTAGCTCTTGCCTTCTGGGAGCCACAGGAGCCCTCAGGGACTCTTTCCGTTCAGCCGCAGTCCAGATTCCAGCAACAACTGCTAATTGAACAAAACAGTTTTGTTTGTTTGTTTTGTTTTTGGGGGGGTGCTGGGAATCAAACGCAGGGCCTAGCACATGCTAGGCAAGTGCTCTCACCACTGAGCTAAATCCCCAGCCCCTGAACAAAACAGTTTTGAGCCTTCCTTGCCACTTGGTTGCTGGAGCTTGGAGAGTATTTCACTTTTTTATAAGGAAGAAAATGGAAGAGAAAACAAAGTATGTGTGTATCCCCTTCAGGTCCAGACCTCCAGCCATCCATTGTCTTCAGTTTGAAGATGATTCTTGGGCTGAGGATTTAGTTCAAGTGGTAGAGCACTTGCCTAGCAAGCACAAAGCCCTGAGTTCGATCCCCAGGACCAAAAAAAAAAAAAAAAAAATTCTTTTCCCAGACAGACATGCTTGCTATAGGTTCTTTCTGTTTGGAGATGTAGATCTCACCATGTTGTACAAGCTAGTCTTGAACTCATGGGCTCAAGTGATCGTCCCACCTCAGCTTCCCAAGTAGCTGGGACTACAGGTGTGCAACACTGCACTTGGCTCCTTTGTAGATTCTTAATGCACCAACCCTCAGAGCTCATCCTTGAAACTACAGCACCAGCCCAAGGCGGAGACCCTATTGAGAGCCAGAGTCACTGGGTGTGGTAGCACACACTCGGGAGGCTGAGGCAGAAGGATCGCAGCAAACTCAAAGCCAGCCTGTGTCCATCTCCTGTACAGGCTCAAGGTGTACCTGTTGTTAGCGCATAAATTTGAGGGCTTTTCTGTGTTTTGGGATATTTTTCATATTTGTGTTAGGAAGCACAAGCTGGGGTATTAGCGAACTCTGCAGTGCTGCCCATCTGCCCATTTTGGGAAAGCCGTGGTACGGAGCCGGGAGCAGGCAGGAGACAGACTGTTGCAGCAGAAGTGACAGAGATCCCGTCCTGACAGCACTCACTTGGGTGCCTGGCTGAGCCACCTTGTCTGAGCTGCTGTGGAAATGGCCGTGGACAGCTGGACTCCCCATCCCCAAGCCACCTCCCCACCATTCTCAGTCCTGTGCTGCTTTCTAAAAGCAGGGGAGGGAGTAAGGCCACAACTCCAGCTTCGTATTTCCCTGCCTTCAGTCCCCCAACAGCCCTTTTCTTGGACTGGTTTTCTTTGTCCTTTTTGAGCCCTGGAAAAGGACTTCCCTTTTCTTCTCAGTCATTTCTGTGCCTTCAGCTTTCTAGCCAAAAGCTCCCATGGCTTCTCTGGTGTTTGTTTTTTTTTTGTTTTGTTTTGTTTTTTTTGGTGCTGGGGATGGAACTCAGGGCCTTGTGTTTGCAAGGCAAGCACTCTAACCACTGAGATCAATCCCCAGCCCCTCCCATGGCTTCTCTGGATGGTGGTGTACTTGGTCACGCCAGGCGTCTGGTTGATTCAGGACTGCGTGTGCAGAAGTTCCTGGGGTTAGAACGGTGCTGCCTGCAGTCCCAGAGCGGTGTATTGTCCTTCGAGCCCCAGTGTAACCGTGGCAGCTAAACACTTGAACCACACAATTGGAGTCCTCTAGATAATGGAGGAAGAGCTCATCCCTCTCTATGTTCAGGCTTTGGTGAATAGGTAATTTTGTGGCGTTCAGCAAGCTCACCTCTTCCTAGCCATGCCAGACATGCCCACAGTTCTTCCAGCTGTGTATGTGTAACTATTTCATATATACACCAGGCTTTCCTACTGAAAGGCTTTAAAAAACAAAACAAGCAGAAAAGAAACCCTTCAAATGCTGACAGTGAGGTTTCTCTCCCTGGAGTGAAGAGGTGCTGTTGCATCAGTACTGACAGGATCTAAGTGAAGGGCCATATCTAGTGGCCAGGGTCACACGCTCTTATTTCAGGAATTGCTATTCCCCCATAAGCAGAAAAGCAGAAAGGTTTGTTTCATTGGAAACATAGCAGTAGAAATACTGGAGTAAGAATTCACCTCTTCTCTTTGTCAGAGTCTCCAAATTAGAAAGCTGCCTCTGATGATAACTGACTGTTTTGTGAGCCCAGCATGATGGTGCCCTCCTGTAGACCCAGCACTTGGGAGGCTGAGGCAGGAGGATCTGTGTGAGTTTAAAGCCATCCTGGGCTACATAGTTCAAGGACAGCCTGAACTACATAGTGAGACCCTGTCTCAGATCCCCCCCAAATATGTTTTATGTGTATCTTCTTTCAGAATATGTGTGGGTCTCTCTCCCCTCTCTCTGCCTGTGCCCTGACCCCTGTCAGTGGTGGGCATGGGACCCAGCACCTCATGCATGCCAGGCAAGTGCTCTACCACTGAGCTGCACCCCCAGCCCCTCATTAATTTTTGTTAGGTCAGAAAGGGAACAGTCTCACCATAGTCATTCTGTCTTGAAATTAAGATCCTTAAAACAGATCTCCAGATAAAGACACTGTGTGTCCTTAAAACAGAAAAAAACAGCGCTGTTCTATTTTCCAGACATCCATCTCACACACCTTCAGCTTTGTTACATGGACACCGCAGTGTGATGCACAGTGCTTGCTCCCTCTCCTGTGCCCGTGTCCGTCACGAGTCACACTCAGTGAGGCTGCCACCGGCCACCTGTGACCCCTGGGCTCCTTGTACCAGTGTTTCCAGGGACTGCTGCTCATTGGACAGGTAGAATTGGTGCTGGAACTCACCTGCCCCACTCAGCAAGCATGTACCAGATGCCTGTGTGGAAGTGTGTACAACGTGACTAATGTTTACTTTTGGTTTCCTAAGTAGAATCCATATCCCCAAATGGAAGCAAGTAGGGGAAGTTTTCAGCCTAGATGAATATTCTTTAAGCTAAAGGCTCCGGGTGTCCTGGAATCCCAAAAGGCGGTGACATCCTCAAACCCTGGTGACAGAATCAAACGAATTCTGCAGCAGAATCCGTGGGCAGCCCAGGCCCTGGCTGCCCGTCTCGGGCTTGGCACCGAGGGGCGCCAGCCAGGACCCGCAGGCCAGGGGTCACTGTGGGACTCGAGCTTCTTGGGTTGTGTTCAGTGAGGATCTGGGGAATCTGCTCTCTGTTAGCATTTCTTAATGCTCTCTGTGACTTATGTGCAATCATCTAAGTTCACTTTGGACAAAATGCTGTTACTTTTTAAGGCCCTATTCATTGAAAATAGATCTGTCACTCCCCAGCAAGGGGAAAGCATTTGTTACTGTCTTTTTAAAAAATATACTATAAAACAACATAGAGATGTTGGTGTGTGTGTGTTATTTTAGAACCAGGATTTCAAAATGTGAGAACATTTTACATTTTACAAAGTATCCATTAACTGGTGTCATAGAATCATGACAGTCAGCTCAGAGTGATCTGATCAGTCACAGAAAAGATCGATGGACACAGTCCAGCCTTGAAGGTCTGATTCTCCACAAAGCTCTCCAGACAGCCCAGGCGCCCTCAGGACTAGCGGCTGTCACCACAAACATTTCAAGGATGGGTTATGTGGGGAAGTAGGGTCAATTTGCAAAACTGTAAATATGTGGACTTCCTCAATGAGCTATATGATGAATGACTCCTGAGTATAGCCATCTCCCCATACTAGCAACCATCTTTAACATCCAAGGCTCAGCCGGGCATGGTGGTACATGTCTTACAGCACTCCAGAGGCTGAGGCAGGAGGATTGCCAAGAGTTCAGGGCCAGCTTGGACTGCATAGACCCTGTCTCAAAAAACAAAATCATATACATATATATGATAGCTGGGTGGTATAACTCACTGTGAAGGCCCTAGGCCAATCCTCAGCACCACACACACATTTAGCCAAGCACAGTGGCACACACCTATAATCCCAGCACTCAGGCTGAGGCAGGGGATTGTAAATTAAATGCCAGCCTGGGCTACAGAGCAAGCTCATTGTAAATTAAATGCCAGCCCGGGCTACAGAGCAAGCTCAAAACTACGCTCAGGCCAAGACCCTCCCTGTCTAAAAGAAAAAAAAAAAATGCATACTGAAAAATATTTTAAATCTCATTGCCTGATGTCCATTACGCTTCTGGGGGGGCTGGGAATTGGAACTCAGGGCCTTGAGCTTGTGAGACAAGCACTCTGACCACTGAGCTAAATCTGCAGGTGTATCCCCACCCTTATCCTTTTCTGTATGTTATGTGAATTAAAATCTCAAATTTCAGCCAGGCCCTGCGCGGATTGGATCTGGGGAGCGCAACAGACATCGCACGCAGAGTGATTCTGCCTCACAACAGCAATCGCTGTGCAACGCTGCACAAAGTAGAACAGCAGGCTCAGAACCCTAAAACAGTGACCGCGGCATCCTGCAATCCAGTTCCGGGTGGGCATCCAAAGAAACCGGAAGCAGAGACGCAATCATATTTGTGCACTGTGTTCACAGCAGCAGCCTTCGCAACAGCTAAACGTTGGGGAAGAAAACCAAATGCGCGTTCGTGAATGAATGGGTAAACACAATGTGGCAGATGCGTGCAATAGAGTATCACTCAGTTTTAAAAAGGAACTAGCCTGCACGGTGGTGAGCACCAGTAATGCCAGCCACTCGAGAGACTGGAGCCGGCTGGTCGGTCCCAAGTTCGAGGCCACCCGGAGCTATTCAGTGGGGCCTTTTATCAAAGAGGGGAGGGGCGCAGAACCTGTGTCTAAAATATGCACACTGAAGGGCGCTTTTTCTTATTCTTCTTGTGGAGCTGGGGATGAGACCTAGGGCCTGGCGAGGGCAGCTGCTTTTGGGTCTTCAAGAAGCAGAGCGCAGGGGCGCCACCCGCAAACCGTCCGGACCCGGCGGCAGCGTCGCTGTGCGGGCTCCGCGCTGCTCCCTGGGAAGCAGAACCGTCGCGCCCAGAGCCGGGACTTCGGTGACGCAGCCTTCCGACGAGGCTGGAAAGAGGCGCGGAAGTCAGGTCTCTCACAGCAGCTTCCACCTGAGCGCCTTTGTTGTCTCTGGTTCAGGTCCCCAAGTTCCTTTCCACGTAGGAAGCAGTGTTCTCAGAGGTGAAGGCCACTGCCTGAGAAGTCAGCCTGCCTGTCTCCTCACTTAACCCTGGATCGACTGATTTCAGGATCTCGACACTGGTAGTTCAGGCTGGCCTCAAACTCACTGCGATCCTCCCGCCTCAGCCTTCCTAAGTGCTAGGATTACAGGGGTGCACTCCAAACTCGGATCAACCCTTGATTCCCTTACCTATGCCCTTCACCCCTTCCTTTTTCTTTTTTCTTTTCTTTTCTTTTCTTTTTTTTTTTAATATATACACAGTTTTGCTATGTATTCCAGGTTGGCCTTGAATTCCCTATGTACCCCAGCCTGGCCTCAAACTCCCAGCAATCCTCCTGCCTCAGCCTCCCGAGTGCTGGGATTACAGGCGCACCCTGGCACACCTGGCTCTCCTGTGACTCTGGCCTCCTCTGGAATGCTCAATAACAATAACTCTTCTTCCTTCCCCGGAAGACTATTTGCTCACCTCAGTTCTCCCAAATCCATGGACTGATATGTTCACTTTCACTGGCCTTCGTGTACTTGACCACTCTTTTGTGGTCACATTTCTTGAGGGAATTACTGGGGCTATGACTAAGCCCATAACTACTACTCTGCAGCCAATCCAAGTAACAAACTAGCATTCGCTATTTTTTTCTTTCAATACTGGGGACTGGACTCAGACCCTTTGCCCTGAGCTAAATCTCTAGCCCCCTTCCCTTTTTATTTTTCTTCTTTTTTTTAATTTTGAGACAGTGTCTTGCTAAGTGGCCCAGGTTGGGCTTGAGCTTGGCGATCCTCCTGCCTCAGCCTCCTGGAGTTCTGAGATGACAGGCATGCGGAACAGCAGTGGGCTAACCTCTAAAGCCGTGTTTCGGGAGTCCAGTCAGGAAAACAGAAGCCCCTCATCCCCCATGTGTGATGCAGCACCACGCAGAGTGCAGGAATTCACTTCACGGTGGACGAAGGAGCAGCCAGATGGGGCTTGGGGAGGGGCCTGGAAGAGGAGAGACTCCCCGGGCTGGGGACAGAGCCAGAAACTGAGTCTCTGAAGTCCCAGCCCTGTCAGCTGTGAAAGCAGGACCGAGAGACGCTGGCTGCTGGCAGGGGTGGAATCGGAGCCCGGGCTGCATCCCCATTTTGGGGATTTCATGAGTGGACAAATTATGAATAAAGTGCTAATGTATAAATGAGGTTTTTTAATCTAAAAAAATAAAAAAAAATGAGTTCTTTTAAATGCGCAAGACTACAGAGTGAATTTGAAGATCTCTTGATAAAGAAGGAAATATGAGGGTTGATACCATCTACCTAAAGATGTACTTTCAAAACGTAACCACATTTCCACCATTTTACTCTTTCGCATCAAGTTGCTAATGATGCAATGCTTTGTAGGTGACCAGTTTCCAAGGTCACCCTGAGCAGCAGTGAACTCCTGCCCGGGTTCCTTCTCCGGTTTTATCCGCTTTGTGCCGGGACAATTCAGAATCCAACTTAGGTCTCATCCAGGTCCCGGCCACCAATTTGATCAATCATCTAAATCATTTTGGACAGGCGAAACCCTGCCTGATAAACTAACAGCCATAATGGATCTTCTGGGTGACTTCAGTTCCTTATGTTTAAAAATGTGCCTGGAAGCTGTGCACAGTGGCGCACACCTGTAATCCCAGCACTCTGGAGGCTGAGGCAGGAGGATCCCAAGTTCAAAGCTAACCTGGACTACATCATGAGACATTGTCTCAAGGAATGACAAAGGGAGGGCACAAGCAAAGGTGTAGCTCAGTGATAGAATCCTAGGTTCAATTCCCAGCACCACAAAAGAGGGGAGAAGGGAGTTATTTTCAGAAAAACTTGATATACAAAATCTAGCTGCAGGGTTGGGGATTTAGCTCAGTGGTTAGACCACTTGCCTAGCAAGCACAAGGCCCTGACTTCAATCCCTGGCACCAAAAAAAAATATATATGTATACATATATATAGTATACATATATATATATATGTATATATATCTGCATTCTCAGATAGCTACCATCCAATATATTATTTACAAAAATTATCCCTATCTAAACTATTTGAATAACACAATTATTCTTAATTTAAAATGTTTGTTGCCAAAAAAGAAGTTTGTTCTGAGGCAGGTTGTGGTGGTGCATGCCCCTAATCCCAGCACTCAGAAGGCTAAGGCAAGAGGATCGCTGCGAGTTTGAGGCCAGCCTCGAACACATATCCAGACCCTGTCTCAAAAAAACCAAAAAAATAAAAGAATAAAATGCTGGTTCTGAGCTTACGAGGTTATGCTAATATTATTGGTATGGACCTAAAGGTGACCTTGGAAGTAGTCCTTGACCAGAGGCAAAGGACAAGGATAGTGTGAGGACATGAGACCCTACAGTTGATGGAAGGCCTGAAGAGTCTCCCTTCTTCCTTCCTCAAAATAATCAAGAAGTAGGGGCTGGGGATTTAGCTCAGTGCTTAAAGTGCTTGCCTGTCAAGCACAAGGCCCTGAGTCTGATCCCCAGTATAGGGGGGAAGGGTTGCAAGAAAAAAGGAGAAAAATGCAAGAATAAGAGAAGATAATGAAGAAGCGTCAATATTTTTTTTTCTATTTCTTCTGGGTTTTGTTTGTTTGTTTGTTTGGTTTGGTGTTTTTACTGGTTACAATTCTCTTCAGGGGCCTGGGGATTTAGCTCAGTGGTTAGAGTGCCTGCCTCGCAAGCACATGGCCCTGAGTTTGATCCCCAGCACACACACACACAAAAAAAGCCAACTACAATTCCCTCCAGTATTCAGCAAAGTGCAGGGCTCACAGCAGGCCACACCACATAGGTCTGAGTTAAGCACATTCTGTTTGCAAACAATGAAAGTATCCAGTGCCGTTCTCAGAATGTATGCATGCTAACCAATGAGGGAGTAAAAATAGAACATGGGAAACAGATCACTTAGGATCTGCAGGCCATTGTAAGGACTTCAGTTTAAAAATCACTGTGGGGGGGGTGAAACAGGGTCTTGCTACCTAGCCCTTGCTGGCCTTGAACTCACTGCATTCCTAGCCCAGGTTGGCTTTGAACTCACGGTGATCCTCCTGCCTCAGCCTCCCGGGTGCTGGGATTATAGGTCTGCACCACTGCACCTGGTTCATATGTTACTCTTCATAGACCCTGATACTTAGCACTTTCCGATATACTTATGTGTTGGCTTGTGTATTGTTTCCCTACCAGGAGTCTGACTACTGCACTCCTGTTTAGTCCAGGATGGGGCACACTTGGACAAGGATCAACCACTGAGTGCTGGGCAAGGAGGCTCTCAGTTCTTACCCTGCGTCCTGGCACTGCCACTGGGTCTGCAGCAGGTGTCCACCATCAGAACTTGGGCTTTGTAAGGCTCCTTGGACCCTCTGAGTTCCCAGAGTTAGGTTAGTGTTGCGGTGGAGGTGCACAGATGTAGTCTTTCCGTTTATAGTGAAGAAGGAAATAAATCACAGGTTTCCTGGTCGACCAAAAAAGTCAGCACACTCCATTATTCTCGTGTGTGTGTGTGTGTGTGTTTGTGTGTGTGTGTGTGTTTCTGGTACTGGGTTGAACCCGGGGGGAGCTCTACTACTGAACTGCATCCCGGTCCTTTTATTTATTTTTAGTTTTTTAAGACAGGGTCTTGCTATGTAGTTCAAGCTGCCCTTGGACTCACTATGTAGACTAGCTGGCTGGTCTCAAACTCGTGGTGATCCTTCTACCTCAGTCCCCACAGTGCTGGGATTACAGCCGTGCACCACCACGTCCAGCTTTAAATCAGGAGCTTCCTAAATTGCCCAGGTTGCTTCTAATTTGGGATCCTCCTGCCTCAGCTTCCCGAGTAGCTGGGATTAGTCATGGGCCACTTCAAGGGCTCTCCAACTATTTCCAACTAAGAGAATACGTGATTTCAGAATGAACTAGCAAGGTCATTCTCTGCAGGGTTAGAAATGCACGGAAGTCCAGTCGGGACTGTGGTTTATAGTGCTGGTGGTCTGGCCAGGTGGGCATAGCTAGCAGGGACACAGCCCAAAACCAAGTTTGGCCACTGTAGAGAGGCCAGTTTTGCGATGGCACAAGGAGCAGGTACAGGCCAGAAATGAGGGAGAAAGGACCCTCTACAGATGATCAGTGCAGCCATGGGGATGTGAACCAGAATAGGTCAAAGAGAAGTCAAGTGTTGCACGCCTGTAATCCCAAGGCTCAGGAGGCTGAGGCGGGAGGATCTCAGCGAGTTCGAGGCCAGCCTGAACTACAGAGCCAGATGCGTCCAAAAAACGGGGGAAAAAAAAATCAAGAAACAAATGGTGCCTGGACCCTGGCCGCAAGCCTCCCGGATCCCGGCCCCGGTCGGAAGCTGGGAAGCCGGTCCGGTCCGCGGAAGGCTACAGTGGGGACCTGGGTCTTGGAGACGGAAGCAGAGTGCCCCGGGGTGGCCAGTGAGCCCAGCCGGCGGAGGAAGCGCGGCCGGGGTTCCCCGCGCAGGGGTCCGGCGCGAGCCCCACGAACAACTCCACCCGGCCTGCTCACGTAGGCCAACCCCACCCGGCCCCGCCCCGGCAACGCCGGCCGCCGCCGCCTCCCCAGGTGACGCGGGGCGGAGGGAGGGCAAGGGCGGCAGCGCCTTTAAGGGGCGTGGCCACATGCTCCGCCCCCTCTGGCCTCTAGCGCTCGCCACTGTGGGCGGGGTGCAGTAGGAGGTGCCTGAGCGAGGGCGAAAAACGAGGCGTGCGTCGCTGCGCAGGCGCATTGGCGGACGACGGCCCTTGTGTTTCCAAAATGGCGGCAGCGATGGATGTGGATACCCCGAGCGGCACCAACAGCGGCGCGGGCAAGAAACGCTTTGAAGTGAAAAAGGTTGGGTCTTCCCAGTGCCTTCCTCAGGGAAGCTAGAGAGGCGCGGATCTGGCTGGCAGGCCCGAGGGTGACCGAGGCGAGGAGGAAAGGGCTTCGTTTCAGGGCGTTCCTGCCACCGGGTACCACGCAGGAAAGCCGGGGGGCGGGACTTGGGCCTGATGGGCGTGCTGGCAGCCCTCTGTCCTGGGCCGTGTGGTTTTCGCCAGGGGCGCTTGGGACCCAATCACGGAGGTGCTTGTTGAGATACGCGGGGTTTGCGACTCGGCTGCGGGAGCCAAGAGCCTCAGCTGTCACTGGAGTGGCTCGGGGTGGGGAAAGCCCGGGGCGGGGCGGGGAGAGGCGGGGAGAGGCGGGGGGGGGGGGGGGGGGGGGGGGGGGGGGGGGGGGGGGGGGGGGGGGGGGGGAAGGGGTGTCGGAGTGACTGCGGCGAGTGGAGGATGGGACAGTGCAGCGAAAGCCGGGAGCCTGGGCTCCCCTGCATTGGAGCCTCCAGGAGCCCGGCCGGTGATCGCCCTCCCCCTCCTCTTCCTGGAGCTTGCGGGGGGTCTGACCGTGGGGTACCCCGGTAGTCCTCGGCGGCGGAGGCCTGCAGGAACCCTTTCTCTGGCCGTCGCCCCCTGTGAGTTACGAGCCGAGGGTAGTAAAGCTTGGCTCTGCGGGGACGCCTGCTGCTGGTTGTCACACAGCCACCCCAGTCCTTGGTTCTCTGTCACGTCCAGGTGCCCCGTTAAGAACAACCCCGCCACACAAATTAGAAAGCATGGTGGAATTTGTTTAAAAAAAAAAAAAAAGAAAGAAAACGCGAGCTCCGATCTTGTGACTTTTAGGGAGGGTTGAGTACTCGTGGCAGATGACTTGGTAAGAGTGGGAAAGCGGAGACGGGAACGTGTCTTTTGCACGAGATGGCTCGTAGTGGTTCGCCAACAGTTTGGGAGAAAAGTGTCGTTTCCCACCTGAGGTGAAATAAATCTGTTCAAGATGAAGATCCTGAAATAGGAAGGAAGCTGTTATTCCCGGAACATTGGCTAAATACAGACACTATTACCCCCTCCTTTTGGCATTTATCCCCTCTTTGCTTTTTGGCGTCTCATTGTGGCCGCTGCTGCTCTGAGCCAGCAGCCATATTGAAGAATAGTAGGTTGGGGCTTTTTCCTCTAAGTTGACGCTGAGGTAGAAAAAGTGCTGGAGAAGTTGCTAGACTCCAAGAATTGGCTTTGACAACAATAAAGATTTGGGAAATGATACCAAATTCGTGGATGAAAGGAGTGTTTGGGAATAGATAGACTTGTAGAAGCCAGAGAGTCGAATTATTAAATATTTTCAGATAAACTTACTGGAATTGTAACTATGAGTCTGAATATTTAATATTCGAGAATATCAGTTTATTGGATGATAAGAACTAAAAGTCCTAGTGAGTTCTGTAGTGTTATGAGGTAATCTTACAAGATTTAAGTGATGACCTTGTGTGTACTGACACCAGGTAACTAGTTATCCAGCTTATCCCACGATTACCCACTTTATGATCCAATCATTATCTTAGTTCATTCTGTTCCAAGCTTTCACCTCCCTGCACGTGCTTCCAAAGCTTCCTTGAAGAATAGATATTTTTGCAGATTTGAACTCTTTGCAACTGTCAGGGAAACTTACATAGTAATTCAAGTTTGTGCTTGTGAAACCTAAAACAAGCACATAACTGTGATTTCTCATTTGCTTAACATTGCTATGGCTAAAGTATATTAAACAATAGGGAAAAATTAAAAGTTTCTTATTAATTTCTGTGTTTGTAGACCCAATCTTTTGAGAAATAGGAGAGCAGAAGTGTGGTCTATGGTTGTCTGATAGAAAAAATAAGAGTGATATGGTACCCCAAACTGTTTTTGTGTGGTGGTCCCTAACCCTAACCCAAAGATATGGTAAGTGCAGCTGCAGCGTGAGGTCCTCAGTGTGTTGCCTTACGAGGAGAGTGCTTTGTCCCCCTTTTCTCTTTGCAGTGGAATGCAGTAGCCCTGTGGGCCTGGGACATTGTGGTCGATAATTGTGCCATCTGCAGAAACCACATTATGGATCTCTGTAAGTAATCGGAGGAGGATGGGAGGAAGTGGGGAAGAGTACCGAGCGTGTCGTTGTCCTGTGTGACCAATTCCTTCACAAGATGTGAAACACAAAGCACATGGGGGTTTGGGTCTAGAACATGGATGTTTGAAATAGAGTGGTTTTTTTATGATGTCCTGGAGCCAAACCCACCTCCTAGAATAAGTTCATTTGAAGCTGCCAAGGACACATTTAGGGTGAACGTGGACATGGAAGCGCTGTGGATTGGTCCTCTCTGTATCCCATCCATTACCCGGACTCAAAGGAGACATACTGAAAGGGAGAAAATGAACTTTAAGCTAAAATAGTCTGTCAAGGCTAGTTTTTATTGGGGAAGATTTACACTTGGAACTGGGTATGGTAGCATGTGCCCGTAATGCTAGCAGGGAGGATGAGGCAGGACATTCGCTGCAGGTTCAAGGCCACCCTGGGCTATATTGTGAGTTCAAGAGGAGTTTGAATTGCATAGTGAGGCCCTTTCTCAAAAACTAAAGAAAGAAAAGTTTAAGGAGTGAGGATTATTGGTATTAGCCCCCAACTTAGTAAAAAAAAAAATTAAAAAAAGACATCGTTGTCAATATCTAACTAGGTATTTAATTATGCTAAAAAAATTTTGATTTAAGCCGGGCATCCTAGCTCGTGCCTGTAATCCCAGGGCTTGGGAGGCTAAGGTAGGAGGATTGCCATGAGTTCGAGGCTAGCCTGGGCTACATAGTGAGTTCAAGGCCAGCCTGAACTATATAGTGAGACCCTGTCTCAACAAACAAAGAAAAACCCAAAAAAAGAAAAGAAAAGAAACTAGTTTCTTAGATCAAAAATTTAGCAAAGAAACATAAGATTTCTAGGATTAGGGTCATAGCACTTATATTTTAGATCACTCTGCTGTGTTTTTACCTTCATTCTGAACCACTGTCATGCTCACTGTGGTAGTTTCTTAGGCCTTCTCTCAATTCTTCAAGTGTCCCCGCTCTTTTTTCTTGTAACTCCTGTGTGTCTTGTTCCTTCTGCCTGGAATGTCCTCTACCTTTTGTCCTTCCTACCTTTGTCCAGCCCAGCACTGTCCACTGGAAGTGTAGCCACAAAAGTGAGCATGTAAAATATTTTAAATTTCTTAGTACTTGTATTCATAAAGTAAAAAAAACAGGTGGCATTGATTCTAAAATTGTGTGGGGTTTTTTTTTGTTTTTTGTTTTTTGTTTTTTGTTTTCTTTTTTGGTGCCAGGGATCGAACTCAGGGCCTTGTGCTTGCAAGGCAAGCACTGTAACCACTGAGCTAAATCCCCGGCCCCCTAAAATTGTGTTTTATTTAATGTGTCATATTTAAAATATTTTCAACATGTAATCAATGTAAAGAAAAGAAATGAGGGCTGGGGATTTAGCTCAGTGGTTAAAGTGCTTGCCTTGTAAGCACAAGGACCCGAGTTCGATCCCCAGTACCAAAAAAAAAAAGAGAAAAGAAATGAGACACATGACCAGAGATGTAGTTGGGTGGTAGAGTGCTTGCCTAGCATGCACAAGGCCCTGCATTTGATCTCCAGCACCACAGAGAAAAGAAAAAAGAGAGAGGGGAGGACCCACTACTTTACATTGCTTTTGTACCATGTTTTGGAAATTGGGTGTGTTTGTCTTAGTTTGCACCTGCCATGTGTCAGGATTGGAGAGCAGCAGGGTTAGTGGGTGATGTGGCGCTAGCCTGGAGTTGATCCTCAGCTCTCACCTTGAACTTGCTCAGAGGGGTTTTTTCTTACCCTGCTTCCACACAGGGACAAGCTAGGGCAGTTCTGATAGTAGGTGGTCCCAAGACATCCTGTAGTTTCTCTTTTTTTTGTTTGAGATAGGGTCTCACTATATAGTTCAGACTGGCCTTGAACTCACTATGTAGGCTGGCTTTGAACTCACAGTGATTCTCCTGCCTCAGCCTCCCAAGTGCTGGGATTACAGGTATGCACTACCATGCCTGATTTTGTACTTCGCCTTTGTTTTAATCATTTTGTTAGCTGCTTCTCTATCCATCTCCATGGATAGAGATGGTGACCAGTATTGAATAAATTCTGAGGATTTGCTGGATGGACAACAGAATGCAAAATAATGGAATAGTTTGTGATCACTGGAACTTACAAAGCGGAGGTCAAGTATTTGGTGTTGGGAAGTGGTCGTGGATCACCCTTGGCTTCTCTGAGCTCTGACCCTGTTTTCCTTCACCTGTGGCCTCAGCAGATCAGCAGCCACCATGGTGTGGCAGCCGGGCGGTCAGAGCCCATCGCAGGAAAACACCTGCCCAGCTTTCAACGTGTTTGGGTGGGGCCTTTGATTACATGTTTTACCAGTTTCTGTGCCTGTGTTTTTATAAGTTGTGCCAGGGAAAATTTTACCTTATGGGGCTCTCATCTGGTCCTTTCCCCTCTGTGTTTAAGTTGTGCGTCCTTCTGGATACAAGGGAACAAACTGCTTGGGAAGAATACAGAAGATAAAAGTCATCTAGACACTCTCAGTTTGATCCTTTTGTCTTGTAATATGTTTTATTCTGTTTTTTTTTTTATTTTATTGTTTGTTTTTTTTTTTGAGATGAGGTCTGTAGTTCAGCCTGAATTTGAACTCACTATGTAGCCCCAGCTGGCCTTGAACTTGTGGTGATCTTCCTGCCTCAGCCTCCCATGTGCTGGGATTACAGGCTGCACCAC